>VDFB02371547.1:0-19505 GCA_007258455.2 Sequoia sempervirens | reverse complement strand
CCTTCAATCACCACACGTAGAGCTTCATCCACACCTTCGACCAAGTCCTCTCTAAACATTTTCACCAATAATTTCTTTGCTTCAGCCTTCAGAGTCCTCAAATCCAGAATGGAAGCCAGGAAACGCGAAGAGACATGTAGGTTATCGCGTCCATACTCCCCATTTTCCAAGTGACCAATACCCAGAACCATCTTCGCAGCCGCAACCACCAACGAATCATTGTTTAATAGAATTCTTTTTAATCTTTGGTCTGTAATTTCCCTGAATGTCGCTTGTCTTGCCGATGACATCAAAGAAATTAGCGTGTTTTCTCCAAAATGAGTTATGCTTGACACTAAGACTTCAATTACAAATTTCGAGCTCTTCACCATTAACCTTTCTATAGAAATTACACTAGGCTTTGGAGAGAAAAAACACCCACAGACACCACAACCACCAGCTACTAAAACTGCACACCAAAAAAGCCATTGGCCATCAATAAATAAGCAAACTCTACCCACCATGCCACCGTCATTGTCCAAAAATGGTACCCAAACTAGTGTGTGGGACGTCCTTGCAAGGAGAAGAAAATCCTTCCCCATTATTTTCACTCATAAAAACTCATGAAAATAGATGTCGTGTATGTCCTTGGCATCATGCCGACAACCATCGACAAGACCCCGACACACCTTTCCATGCACACCGCCACCACATCCCAGCCAACATCGACACTCGGCCACCGTGGCATCCAATGCCACCTCCCTTCACCACCTTGGAGGGATGCCCTCCCTGCCTCCCACAATATTTTTATAATTTTTAATATTAATATATAATTATTTTTATATAATATAATTATTTTTGTTAATATAATATTTTTACTATGAAATTTAGATTATATAATATATAATATTTGTATTGTAATTTATTATTATATTAATTATACAATTATAGTATTCTTAAAAATAATAATTTAATTATATTATTATAGTATATTATTTTTTTACAATACGATATTATATTAGCTTAAGTTTTATTAATGTAATATTATATTATATTTAAATTAATTTACATTTACATTTATATTGTACATTACAATAAAATTATAATTTTTAGTTTTAATAGTACATTTTTTTTATCGAACAAGTACCATAGAGAATGAATTTATATAACAAACATTTGATCTAGAATATACATAAGAAATATATATATATATTTTGTTCTATGACTCATTCTCAACAATTAATGAGCAATTTAAACCTGTATGGCATTCTGAGTACAAAGAAGCTATTATATTCCAATATGGATTTAGTTTAAGTACACAAGATAGGAGAATATAAATGACCTAACACTACTCTTTAGAAATAAAAGAGTCAGTCAAACCTTCAAAATACTGCCATTTGAGTATAGTGAGGCATGAGAAAATTTACTACTCAAAGATGAAGACTATAAAAATAACAACATTTATAATGGAAAAATTATATGCTCACTTGGCATTTAATGCTCTATTATGCATGACATGAAGAGAATGATAAGAAGGAAAAGCAAAAGATTTATAAAAGTAAGGACAATGACTTTCACCCACAAAGGCAATATGTTTATTCTTGTCACAAGAAGATTGACTCGACCCTCTCTTCATCATTAAATGTTTCACATTTGAAAAACAACCTAAAGAGGAATTGGTGTGACAAAAAATTACTTAAAGCATCCTAGACTACTTCAAGTTTTGGTAGCAACAATTGCAAATCTGTAGCAATGACATCCATAAGAGCATACCTCTTTTGATCAAATGTAATAGCTTTCCTAATTTCACCCATATGGTCTTACAACAAAAGTTTCAGAATATAGTTGAAGTCACAATTAGTGAGATTTTTGCAACATTTTGGACATTGCCAAAGCTTATTTTATTTTTGCACAACTTTTTCTTTATGTTTTTCATCCACAAGAATGGTAGGAAGGGTAATAGAAGTTGTCTAATTGCAACTTTGTTACAATAACATAAGCAAACACATTTTATGTCCTATCAAAGGTTGCAATCATATTATCATGCAATAGATACAAATAACTATCCTTCTTGTTGGCATTGTCATTTTCTTTGGACAAACATGTTGAAGGGTGGGAAGCATCTTTCAAGGCATACCAGGAATGCAATTCCTTTGCTTCTTTGTGGCTAGGATTCACAAGAAGCCCTGTGGCCCATACAATGTCAATGGACTCTCCATTCCATGATGTAATACAACCACCTTTGACTATGAGCACAACACAATTTCCATTGAAAATAATTCATATAATTTATGCCCCTTAACATCACAATGTGAGCTCCATAATTTGATGTCAATGCTAAATCCTAGCATGTCAATAAGAAAACCAACACATTTAGTCGTCTCTATTCCATTTCATTTATGCATTGTCAATATAGAGTAAATGGAGTCAACAAGGTTGAGAACATCAACCAATGAATTGAACGAAGCTAATTCAAGTTCCTAAACTCATGTGAAATGGAAGTTACAGGTGAGTATGTTGAAAGTTCCAGAATCACAAGGAAGTTACAAGTGGGTATGTTGAAAGTTTTAGAATCACAAGGAATTATTATTGAGGAAGTTTGCAAGATCTCCCATGGATTTGAGGAGAGCTTATAGTAGGCTTTGTAGCTTTCACTACCATCAGATATAAATATATACCTTGCAATTTGAACATCATAAAATTGATCAACTGCATCACTAAAGCATGTTATATATTTTTCACCTCTAACAAAGTCAAGAAAGAAAAAACCAAACACCTTTCTCTCACCTCTATTATTTTTGAAGCCATGAAGCATGCACATAGACACCACTTTACCTTGAATTATCCAAGGATGGGTTATATTGAATAAGAAAATGCTTACCAAAACATAACAATAAGTTTTGATAAGATATATTTTTATACTCCTCATACTTGGAATGTTTAGTCCAATTATTCACTTTGTTGAGAGGAGACAAATTGATAAAATATTATTATTATGCCAAATTAAAGTCGATGCGGTTTATTTTATGGAATACAAATGCATGCTTGTTGTTTGGAAATAACGACTAGAGAGTAGAAAGAAAAGAATCGTGGTTACACTGAAAGGGAGTTGTTTATAAAAATATACAAAACAATTGAGTTGTAAACAAAAGAAACAAAATTGAAGCTCCTATTCTTATCCCAATGCACATGTTTTGTTGCTAGAAAACTACAAAAACAACACGATTAGAAAATCCAAACAGATTGAATTCATATTCTAGTTAAATTATGAGATTATTATAACTATATTTGTACTTTAAATACATAGAACCACTCATTTTTACATTTAGAACTCACAAAATATTTGCTCAATAAGATGGAAACACTTTGAAGCACGAAAAGAGTGTTTACAAAAGGGTGAGGGAACCTACACTCTTAACATCTGCATATCTCAAGTCCTGATTTGTTGTCACAACAATGAATTTAACCTTGGTGTTTTTCAAATATTCATATTGCATACATCAGAGAACCAATACTGTCCCAATATTCACCTCCAATAACAAATTTGTTGTGGCATTGAAACTGGTAAATAACCATGATGAAGGAAAACAAAAAATCATGAGTTATGGAAGCAAATTATGCAAACTTACACTTTATAATTCTTAGTTGGATAAAGAACAAGAAATGTTTTGTTCAAAGTTGACCCACTTTTCTTCAAATTATTCACTGAAAAAATGAGATTAAAATAGTTAAACATACCATTCCATTAGTTGGTTTCAATCAATGTCATTGGTTTTAAATATTAATTGAATTGTAAAGAAGAGCTTCTGGAAAAACTACGTATTTCCTTTACATCAACATTTATGATCACATTATGTGATCCAACCCCACAACGATTTCTAACGCTAGATTGACATTCTTGAGTAATCAAAGCTAATAAATCATGTTATCAATTATGCTAATAATAACTAAAATCATTATTAATAAACTTTGTGTAATTTTCTTCATCATTGGAGTATGCATGAACTCATTGAGGTATGACTCAAGGGATGTGTATGGACTCCTTAAACACAACAATGGGCTACAAATGTAAAGTCTATGATTCCAAGATGTATGTTGAAACTTGATATCTGTTCAATGTATTCCATTGCAAAAGCAGAGATTGCTCAATTGGATTATGTGAAAAAATTTGAACAATTGGGACTCAATAAAAAGGTGGACCTTATAAAAGAACTAGAGCAGATGGAACCCAATATGAAGAAGTTAGAAAGCACATGGAGAAATAAAAGAAAATTAAGAATATATGATTCCATTGGTATAGGGGAACTTGTGGCCATTGGAGAAGATAAGCAGTGGGTTTGGAATAAGCTACTAGGAGTGTGAATTTGTTATCTTGGAGAAGCAGAACATGCCCCTGATCTTGGTGCTAATAGAATATAAAATATTTCTTACCATCATTTAGTATGTCTTTCATGTAAAAGGTGTAAACCCAGATTCGACTATCCTCTTCACATCACCATTCCAACAAACTGGAGAAGCTTGCAAGCTTTTACAACTTTTATGATGATAACAGTTAAGCACGATGGTTTCATTTAGTGAGCAAGGGAATATAGATGCATGAAGAATAAAGTATTCTTGGTGTAATTAGTTATATTAACTTAACGAGTAAAAATTTGAAGACCTTTAATTATATGAAAATTTTATATAATTAATGGTTATGATTTTAAATCAGTGGCGAGATTGACATAAATGTTTTTATGTACATGAATATTTCTCATTGTAGTGGTACGCCTCCTGGCGTAATTATAATTAGATTGGTTTAACAATTTTATCAATTATATTTCTAAATTTTTATGTAAGTTATATATTTATTTTTTTACAAAGTTTAAATACAAATTTTTTAACAAATAATATTCAAAAAATAAATTATCAATAATTTGATTGGTTAAGTTGTATCTTAATATTTCACTTTTTTTTTCTTGTTATAATTTGACCAAAATTATCATCTATTCATCCATCTATATATTCAAAGACTTCTATTCATATAAGATAGACATATAATTTGCACAAGTATTCCTCTATCCATCCAAGACAGGCTTCTATCCAAATAGAATAAGCATCTATCCAAATAGGATAAGTACACAAAGACTTAGAATCATCAAAACCAACCAACTCCTAAGTCACTCACTAAAAACTATACTTTTGTAATATAAGTGTGTCAAGGTCACCATCAATTAAGAATATAAAATGAATTTATTTTACTTCATATATATATAGGCTTCAGTCTTGCCTCGAAATTTAGCCTAAATTCTGAGGGAATCAAACAATTCCATCTGAGATTTCTTCTTATAGTGAATTTATTTGATCTCATATTTACGTTTGTAATTTTCCCACCCTTTTAGCTTTATTAATTGATATAATTGAGTGAATAGTGAGAGTGTTGTCTTTAATAAATAAATTAGAGTAACTACATGTCATGACCCTCTCATTATAAAAAATAAGCAAATAAATAATAAGTAATGTTTTGTTTGATCATGGGAAAACTAATTATTTCTATTTTTCACCTATGAATTCTTAAGTCTAGTCATAAACTCTTAAGTAGTAGCAATGAAGTGAGGTTATAGAGCAAATTAAGGGATGAGACTCGTGTTCTAATTGAGCACCAAGGATTTGACATAAGTATACATGATCAAACTGTTCTTTTCACTCCCACATCAATCAATTGATGCATAGTTAGATCCCTCCTTTTAAGAGAGAATTATATATAAAATGAGAGTGGTATGGCCAAGGGGATGTGATGCATTCATTCTAAATAATTTTGTTATTTTCTTGTTATATTTTCTTTGAATATTTATTTTTTTCAGTAGTGAGAGGATTGCAAAATTTTGGTGGGTCAATATTGTTGTTCTTCTACAGTTGTATTGGCTTGGCCCTAATTAAAGGAAGGAGATCGATCGATATTTGGCATAGGTTGTGCATGGAGAATCAGCTAATGATTAACATAGGTTGTGCATTGAAGATCAAATAGTAATTGGTGCAAATTGTGCATGGAAGATCAATAGATATTTTCCTTCTTTTATACTATTAGACATCTTGCTAATTGATGACTCTAGGTATGTATAACAATGTCATATCTAAATATAATAGAACCAATTTAATGATGATTATTGCACATTGTTAGATATTGAAGAAAAATGAATTCAACTAGGAGTGCTTAGTAATAGGAAATTACGAGTCATAAGATTAATGGAGATGTGCCTTGTTTGTGTTTTCATTATGCATAATGTTTAATCAAGTTTTTCTAACTAAGAGCTAGTAGAAATATGCCTTTTACACCTTGTCTAAACTCCCATTCGAACTTGATAAAATATAATGTCTTATGGCACAAATTTGTGGTTAAGAACTTAAATAGAATAATAGTCATGATCTTGACCAAATAGGTAGGATTCCATATTTCCTTTAGCTATTCATTCACCTTTATCATCTTGCATTTGTGCCTTCCTAAAGTTTTTTCCTTAGAATCATGGTTGATATTTTGGCTTTACATTCTTTTGCCTCTGAAAATTCTTAATATCATTAGTTTTATGTTATTCAATTGCAAAACAAAAACTCATTTATAAATGTACATAAGGCACTAGTTTTTAAGAAAATTTATGAGTTGATAAGTATGGGTAAGCGTCCATCTAGCCAAACATCTAAGTTATTGATGAAATATCATTTTAGATCTTAGTGCAAAGTTCTTACCCTTGAGTTTTTGTTATTTTAGTTATCACTCTAGTTATTGATTTGACATTGTTGTTGTTTTATTTAAAATTTGAAAACATAAATTACCATTTCTTATTAAAAAACTAAGCTAATATTGTGGTGTAATTTAATAGTGTAGACATCAAAATTATTCTCCTAAATATTTAATTAATTGTCATTGTACCATTAAACACCATTTATCTCATTATTCACTAATTAATCATTTATTTGTCATTAATTAATCATTCATCATTTATTTACCACACCATTTTCCATTTATTAATTATCACATCATTTGTCATTTATTAATTATTGTAATTTATCACGCCATTTACCATCTATTAATGAATTATTACCACATTATCCATTTATGTATTAATTAAATAATATTTATTATTTAATTAAATGAAAGTTAATTATCAATTTTTAAAATAAAATTTTCATTTTTACCTCATCAATTAACTTCATTTTTGAATTAGAAACTTCTTCTCATTTATCTATTCAATAAATTGAATAATTCATTATTATCCTCCTAGGAGTTTGAAATGACAAATTTCCAATTTCAATTGAGTTGGCTCCATAATTAGTTCAATTAACTTCACATGTTTAATCTTATCCTCATCCATCCATTTATTTTTTCTAAAAGCCTATAAATACCATCATTCCTTCATCATTTTCATATGAATTAAGTTTGTATGCAAGTTCACAATGCCAAATCCATTATCAATAAATGTAATATTATGTTGCTAACTTACATCCACAACCCTTCACAAGCAAGTCATCATAGTAAACTCAATCTTGAGGTTTACAGTGAATTTGGTGTTGGAGAATGTCAAGATCAAAGAGCATGAAACAAATTTCCACAAGTGAAAATATGAGCACAATAGTATGTCTATTAATATACAAATTAAGAGTGTAAAATACAATGAAAAGCCTTACATGTATAGGCAAGATATATGAGGTAGGATGGTAGGACTGAACAACTAACTAACCTTCCAAGTGATGGAACACTTGTTAACTCAAATGACAAGCGTGTGAGAAAGTGTCAATAGATGTCTCAAGTGATGAAGACACATGTATCAATGCTATGAATTGAGACAAAAGCATAAGAAACCTAAGTAAACTTAAGATATGAGTGTGAATAAGTTAATCCTAGAAAGATGATTAGCTAACTAGTTTGATAATGACTTTGTTTACAATAATACCCTTCCTCAAGTGCAACTTAGGGAGTAATATATGCATGATGATGAGTCCTGACTACTAGGCCATGTTTGGTACTCATACAAATTTCTCATAGAGTGGAGTAAAAGAGAAAAACCTAGTGGGAAATAAAAACCCCTCTCCAAAAGATAAATGTAATAAAATGAAATGTAAAAGTGAAACTTGATAATAGATAGATGGAGAACGCATCATGACCCCCCAAGGACTACTTCTAGCACAAAGTATAATGGATTTTCCTACCATAGGAGAGAAAAGATAGAAGGTATATGTGACCCCCCTAAAAATGTGAAGTTATGAACCCCATGTGAGGAAATGTTTCCTCCCAAAATTGATAGGAGAAGAGAAACCATGCAGGCTCCCCTCAAAATGATGTTTGTAGTGTTGGTAAATGCTAAAAATTGGATGTTGAAGATGATCCATGATCTCTAAACAAAATTTATTCCCTTGGGAAGAAACAACACCAAAAATGTGTGCAAGATGACTTCCCATTCTGAATAGGAATATGCAGGAAGAAAAATCAACGTCTCTAAATGTTGCATATGATCCAAATACTAATATGAAGCCAATGATGCCTTTGAATGATGCTCAAAGATATCCAATCCAATGTTGATGTGTTATGGATGATGATAAGATGGATTAGGTTCCATTTGTGATTCAAGAACAGGGACCACGGATGTACGGTGACAACTGGACCGATGAGAATCTAATACTGCTACAAATAATGTCAACATAGATGATGACTAAGTCAAATTGGACTCATGAATATTTGCAAAATATGACATGATAGAAGTTGATGTAGGCAAGACAAGAACAAGATACGAAGATGTTGCAACTTCATTGAAGTTAACATCATAGAAAAGAGGAATGTACTCAATGGTGTCATCCAAATTTACAAGGTGGGATTCTACAAACAAAGATGTGATGTTTGGTAGATATACATCCCAATATGGTGGATTTGAAAAGATAATATCAATGCCTTGATGCAAAGAATCATGAGAACTCACGAATGAGTCAACACTAGATTCAAATGTAGCAACAAGTGTTGTGGGAGATGAAATTTTAATGCAAGTCATGCGACTACATTGTTCATCCTCAAATGATGATGTCTCACAAGATGTATGAGTGAGAATGGATGGTGTTTTTGCATGTGCTGGAATTAGATGATTAGGCAAGGCAATACCATGATCCATGATCTAGAAGAAGTTGCTTCATTTATACATTTTGATGTTGAAGACAATCTTCTGTTATGTCTTTCATCCCACAATATCAACATTTAGTTTTTTATTTATTAGAAGGATTACAAAGAATACTCAAATGGAAGGTATTTAGTATGAGATTCATGATCATATGAACCAAGAAACTCAAAATTAGAAATGAAATGCGAGAGGCAAAATAGAAGTGCACAAAGACACAACACTGAAAGTGCTAAAAGGCACAACTCAAGACACCCCCTTGATTCAATATTTGAGAGCCCCTCAAAATTTGACACTTCATAATTTAGTTTTTTTACTATGTAAGTCAATTGGATTGAAAATAAAAAAAATGAACTTTTGAAGAAAACGACACTTAATTTTGAGTTATCGATCAAAATTTATTTGTTACATCTCATTGTTTTACTACTTATTTACTTTTACCTAGTTGGGTGAAAATGCTTTTAATGAATGTATTTATGCTTTATGTATTTTGGAAATATGATGAATAAATGTTTGATTCAATTTGAAGTTATATAATGAATCTGATTGTGAAATATATGATGCAAATAAATGTATTGTTTTCGGCTAACTACTATTGCAATGTACTAAGTTGGATGCAAGGACAAATTCAATCCTCTGGAAGAGAGGGGAAGTATCACTCAGGAGAAGAACTTGGTTTGGTAACCCTTAATAAGACCTAACTGAGCTTTCACACACTCACCTCTAGTTTAGTGAATTCGAGTCAATAGTTTGGGAAATGGTAGGTTATCCTTAGCCTTGTTCGATTGTGATTTAGAAGTCGTTCTAATCTTATCTATGAATTTTTTGATACAAGTTATGTGTTTGAGTCTCTTTCCTTACGTGAGTTCTTAATTATGTGTTTATGTTTAATCGATGAGATATATACATAATATATATATATATATATATATATGTGTCTACGATAAACTCATACACATGAGTAAATAATGCATGAGTATATAAACATATCTACATGCTCATGGATGGATTACCCATATGCATGGGGATATAGATCGACTAAGGTGATATATATATACACTTCTATGTATATATGTCAATCAATGGGATTTGCAGTATATGTGTTTTAATGTCACTTGAGTCATGAAATATATATGTATATATATATGTGTGTGTGTGTGTGTATGCATGTGTTATAATATGAAATATGAAAATAAGTATATGCATTCAATATCGAATGATGCATTTTATGAACTTATAAGTTGATATATAGATATATATATACATATATATAAACATCATGTTATATACATACATGTAGATATATTATATATATTATAATACTTAAATAGCATTGGAATATCTATCTAAAGCACATATTATGAATAGTGTAGAAGTAAAGGGAATTGTGCATCATTTGGAGGCAATGCATAAACAAATAAGATTGCATCAGTATTTAAATGTTGAGTAATGTAAACATAGGCAACGTTGGAATAAGGCGTGTGGGAATAAAGCAAACCATTGTGTGAGAATAATATGAAAAGACAATCAAATTTTATGAAGGTAAAGTGAATATCAACGTATATAGAGCTTTGACTTGGTCTTTGCAAACAACAACCAAACAAATAGGGCACGTGATATATTGTGTGGCGCCAAATTGTGAATTTTTCATACCATTTAGAAGTTTGTTTTACATTTCATTTCTAGCAAATAAGGCAAAATGGAATGTGAGAAATAGTCAAGAGAGAAGCTAGCTAAGAAAGGTCGACCTGTAGAAACATTAACCTTGCATTTCTAAGTAAATAATTTGATGTTCATTTGAGGAACTGCCACCTTTTTCTTCTTCTTGCTAAGTCAACCCACCTAATTGAGAAGTGTCATGTTGATGAGCTAGTTTCTAGCCTGCAGTTGCTCACATTTGTGTATAAATAGAGGTGCTTTCTTGCTCAAATAGGACGCATTATGCACTCTTGTTGCTTAATTTTGAGTTGTTATTATTTTTCTTTTCTAAGTTTTAGATTTTGTGAGAGGTTTTTGAGAAAAAGCTTTTGGAGAAAGGAAGGGAGATAGTTGGGAGTTGTAGGCTGAGTTTGGGAAGGCTAAGCTAGGAATGCAATTTGTTCATTTGGAGCTTTACGTTACATGCATGCTAATTTCTACTTTATTATGCTTTGTACAGTTTTGAAAAGATTGAGTGTTTTGTATGCCTTATTTGGAAAATATGTTTAGTTGTTATTATGGAAAGGTTATTCTCTTCTTTATGTGAAAGTGAAATATTCTTGGTATACCTAGACTAGGGATCTTTATTGTTTGAGTGTATGTGTATACTCCATATTAAGGAATGGGTGTTTATATTAGTATTGAATACTATATTAAGATAGAGCTTATACAATAGTTGTTTAACTTAGTTGAGTCATAGAATTACTTCGAAATACTTAGTAGAAGTGTCATAGTGTACTTAAGAGGATATAGGTTATTTCTAGGGTTAAGGTTACTCCATGGCATTAGGGGATAGCCTATGCATAGGTTATGAATGGTTAATACAAATCAAGCTAGGAAGGCAGGTGAAGTATATGAAATCCACTCTAAATTCAGGGTGATGAATACTTTGGCCAAAGTAGTGTAAGTTTCCACTATTTATAGTGTCAATTCACTATGATTTGGGTTTACATACTAGGCAGGGAATGCCATATGTGTAGGTTGTAGCCAATGTGTGATAGATCTAGATATGTAGGACACAATGATGAGGTAAAAATAACCTCATCATAATAATACCACAAAGACTTAGTTCATATATGCAAATCTCTATCCTCTGCCAATTAATTAAATTTTAGAAGAAATAATTGCTTAATTTTAGTAAGAACTTGTATAAACTTTATTTATTTTGATTTCTTAAAGTAATTTTCCAATACAGATTTAATGGGATGTTTTAAGTGTTTTGTAGATAATAATCGGTCAATCAAGTTACAGATTGAAGTATCCAGCTGGCACGTGCTCCAGAACAGTTAGAGATATATGCTGGAAGTATGCTCCAGAACTTCAGGATGATGGACGAAAATGTTGTTGTTCTTAAAAGATGTTATTTCTGTTATCTTTTGAATAAAAGACTTTATGGCTCGACTTGAGCCTCTTAAATTTGTGTAATAGGATTAAAGATAGACGAGTTATACGTAGATTTGTTTTAGATATTTTTCAGTGGTTATCTATACCAGCTGAAATATAGCATGTAGTTATAGTTTTTCTATAAAAGATACAGTCGTTGGAAGTAATATACACAATGAAAGTAATGTTATGCTAACAGAATGTTTTCCAAGGTTTATAAATAAAGAGATTGTTATATGAAATTCTGAGTTATGAGTTATGGATGATAACTATGGTTAATAGAGGTGTTCCTGAAATAGTTGTGGATGTGAGCTGAGAATGAATGTGTTGTCCCACGAGCTGGCCACTCGACGGGAGTAGATAAGTGTTTTCTTTTGTCATACTGATGTTTTGTAGAGAGTTATTTGAATTCACTATTATGAAATCTTAGTTTTGAAGTATCTGTTATCTTTTCAACTTCTGTAGTTTCTGTTATTTACTGTTGGAACTTTGATTGTTAAGAAAATGTTTTATGGATTGTTATAAGCTTTTTTGTTGTTATAATTTATTAGTTTCTTAGTTTAAATTGATTTTATGATTTTAACTTAGTTATTGTGCTTTCTAAATTAGTATACTCATGTTTACAGTTTAAGCATTTTCTGTTTTCTTAGGAATAGATTACTTTTCAGTTTGATAGTTAAACAGTTTGAAGTTAGAATTAATAAGGAACCTGAGGGAGATACTTCAAAACTCTTCTATTGTAGATTTCCTTGAACACTACCCAGTCGACAATTTGAATATTTTATTCTAAAGTAATGGGACCTAACGACAACTTATCACTTTTTGGCGTTGTTTCCGGGGACCCTTTCGCTTCTTTTGCTTAAAGTGTTAATAGAGGATGCCTTGAATACCTCTTTTAGGAAGAAAAAAAAAATTATCTGTGGCTTCCATTTCTACATGGTCAGGAAAAGAGGCCCTCACGAATGATTTATACCAAAAACCCCCCCAAAATACATTCCAGTTATACAAAGGGAGGCCCAAGGCTCAGAAGATTATTCTGCTGACGAATTACTTGAGCCTAACCCACCAGAGGCTTTCCACTATCTTCCAGAAGATCGTCCTATGGTACAACCTTTTATCGAGGAGCATATTCCTCTAAACATCATGGGAGATCAGAGGGCAGAAGTCAACCATAATGGTGGAAACCGTAATAATAATGATCCTCCACCACCTAGGACGTTCACTTATCCTATTGCTCTAGATGCAAATGATGATACAACAATGAAAAAAAATTCTCCAGCTTTCCTTCCAACCTTTCGTGGTTTATCTTTGGAAGATCCAGACCAATTTCTTTTTGAATTTAAGGTCCTTTGTCAAACCTATGACTATAAAAATGACAACCAAAAATTGAAGTTGTTTCCTTCTACTTTGAAGGATTCAGCCATGCGCTAGTTTATGGGACTACCGTCTGGAGGTATTACAACTTGGGAAGAAATGGAGATTGTGTTTTTGAATAAATATCAAAGTTATTGTAGGGTGAGTGATCGTAAGGAAGAGTTGTTTAAACTTCGGTAGAATGAGGACGAGAGTCTAAAAGACTATTTGGATAGGTTTCTTTTCTTATCTAAATGATGTGGGGAAACAACAATTAGTGTTGATATTCCCAAGACTATATTTCTTAAAGGACTCGATGATGATGCAATAATAAGTCTTGATTTAATGGGAAAAGGTAATGTGTCTCAATTAAACCTTGAAGACATATGTGATTTGTGTCGCAATTTTTCACGTACTCGTGGAGGAATCCAAAAAACAAATCTTTTCAAAGGGAATAACGAGATAGGTAAACTTCAAGAAGAAATAGCCAATTTAAAGACAGATATCCTGGTACAATTGAATACTACGTTGGATGGTATACAAGCAAAGACACGTAACCCTGAAACTTTGTCAATCTATTGTCCTAGGTGTCGAAATAAACATCTTTTATGGGAGTGCCCCATTAGATAAGGTTAATGTTTGTCAACTTTGTGAGCAAAGCCACCCTACCAATCAATGTGAGCTTCTTAATGATCTTAAGAATACTAAGAAAAAAACTGCTCAGGTTGAAGAAGAAATAAATGTGCTAAATCAACGCTAGGGAGGTAATTTTTCTTATGGCCAGGATTCCAATTTTGCATGGAGACCCCAGAATAACTGGGCTGGTAATCAATGGCCTCCCTCTTGGAATCAGCCCTACCCTCCACAACCTACTTGGGGAACTCCTTATTGGGGATCTCCTGAATGGGCAACTCAATCATGGGGAACTCAACAATGGCCAAACCAGTCACAACAACAATGGTACCCACAACATATTGCTCCCCAATGGAATCAAGGAAAAAATCAATTTTATAATAGTCCTAGGAGGAATCAACAACATAACTTGTTGCCACCACCTCAAAATCTTCCTCCAACTAAGCAGGTGAATCAACCTCAACTTCTGGCGCAACCACTTCCCAATCCAAAGAATAGTAGACAGAATACTCCAGTATACACTACGGAGCAAGATCATGTCACAGGCCTTAATGCAATTCATTGTGGAAATGTTCAGTTACGTTCCGGTAGGACACTTCAATCACCCACTATTGAGGAAATAGTGGACGAACCTCTTTCTCAAAATTTTGAGAAAGATACTATACCACCTACAGATATTACTGAGTCTTCAGCAACAGGAGCTGTTGGTTTGCCTCAGGAGGAGGAAGGTCAGTCTTTGACTGAGTCTAGTAAAAATATTCCTCCAAAGGAGAAAAGAGATATCCTTTCAAAGGAGAAAACTCAAGCACCATTTCTGGAGCGTCTAAAATCAACAATTCTGAAAGATACTCCGAAAATGTCATTAGCTTCTGAAACTGCATTAATTCAGGAAATTAAACAATTGTAGATAGAGGTTCCTTTGTTGTAGGTAATAAAGGAAATTCCTGAGTTAAATCAGTTGATCAAACAATTGTGTATTAGAACCCCAGGAAGGAAACCAACGAAAATAAACACTATGCATATTCATGGTTATCTAGTTGAATTTTTGTCTGGGAATACGGTTGCTCCAAAATATCATGATCCGAGGAGTCCACTGATTACTATTACAATTAACGAGGTAGCAATACCTAATGCATTGGTGGATTTAGGAGCAGTTATTAATGTAATGATGGAGGATGTAATGGAGAAATTAAGTCTTGCAGATTTAAGTCCTACAACTACAGTCTTGTAGATGGAAAATCAGTCTATAGCCATTCCAAAAGGTGTTATAAAAAATGTTCTTGTTAAAGTTGATGGATGGGAATATCCAGTTGACTTTCAAATAATTCAATCACTTACACCTAAAGATAGTTATCCAGTAATTTTGGGAAGACCATGGTTGGCTACTGTCGCTGCTAAAATTGATTGTCGAGAAGGAGGTATGACCATTTCACATGGTCCAGATAGTAAACGTTTATTTTTATATCCTCCTGCTAAACCTACTGAAGTATAATAAAGTTTGGGTTGATGAACCAGAAGAATTTAGTGGGCAAGACAGTCTGGCCTCTTTGGCCATGGTAGTGATTAAACAACATGGAGAAGACTTAGAGGATGAGTTAGTGAATGAGGTTGCACATTTGGCTATAAGTTCTAGTGAAGAAGTAATAGAGGATGTACCAAAAATTTTGGGACAACCGATTGATATAAGTGGGATGGAACAAAATTATGTTACCATGGGGATGCCTTGTCCCTTGGCTAATATGATTCCTAGAACGAGTTATTTCTTTGATGATATTACAAGATTTCACCGACTTATACCTCATAGTTGTCCTCTCAACACTTTGTTACGACCAATACATACTGTCACTTCAGCTTATCTAGGAACAAAAACAATTATGTTGTTACCAGGAAAAATTGTGAATATCAATAGTTGGTTGACAAAAATACAAGAGGATAAATTATTTAATGTGCTGGTAAAAAGGTCTAAAGCTTTTGCTTGGGATTATACAGACATGAGGGGTATTCACCCAAGTGTTTGTACTCATCACATTTATACTGATCCTAATATAAGACCTATTCGTCAACCACAGAGGCAACTCAACCTTGCATTAAAGGATCTTGTTAAAGTAGAGATTGAGAAACTCCTCCATGCAGGATTTATTTATCCTATCTCAAATAGTAAGTGGGTGTCACCCATGGTAGTTATACCAAATAAAAATGGCAAGTGGAGAATTTGCGTGGATTATAGAGAACTTAATAAAGCCACCTTTAGAGATTATTTTCCCTTACCATTTGTTGACTAGGTTTTGGACAATTTAGCTGGAAGGAAATATTTTTCTTTCCTAGATGGATTTAGTGGTTACAACCAAATTCGGGTAGCACTAGAAGACCAAGACAAGACCATGTTTACTTGTCCTTGGGGTACATATGCATACCAAGTTCTTCCTTTTGGACCTTGTAATGCTCCACCTACTTTTCAAAGGGCCATTTTGGCTATATTTACAACACTTGTCAACGATTGTGTAGAGGTTTACATGGATGATTTCACAGTATATGGGTCAACCTATGATGAATCCCTTCAGAACCTGGATAGAGTTTTGTTTTTGAGGAAAATCGACTGTCCTTTAGCCATGAAAAGTGCTTAATAATGGTAGAACAAGGAATAGTCTTAGGCCATCACATTTCCTCAGAAGGAATAAAAGTTGATCCTAAAAAAATTGAAGTCATACAACAATTAACTGTACCTCAAACAAAAATAGATGTTCAAATTTTTCTTGGACATGCTAGTTATTATAGAAGGTTCATAGAAAGCTTCAGTAAGATAGCGGCCCCTATGTTTTCTCTACTCCAAAAAGATGTGGAGTTTAGTTGGACGTCTAAGTGTCAACAATCATTTGAAACGATAAAAGAAAGGCTTGTCTCTGCTCCTGTACTACATGGACCAAATTGGAGTCTTCCCTTTCACATTTATGCTGATGCTTCAGATGATGCAATTGGTGCAGTATTAGGGAAAGAAGATGAGGATGGGGGTAAATATGCCATATATTTTATTAGTAAAAACTTAACATCTGCTAAGAGAAATTACATGACAACAGAAAAAGAATTCTTAGCAGTGGTTCATTCCATTAAAAAGTTCCGTCATTATATTACAGGATATAAAGTTATAGTTTACATAGATCACTCAGCTGTAAAATATTTAATGAATAAACCTGTAGTTAATGGTCGAATAATGAGATGGTTATTACTTCTTCAGGAGTTCAATGTGACAATACTTGACAAACCAAGAAAATTTAATGAGGTGGCAAATTTTCTATCTCGAATTAAACAAGAAGAGGGTGATTGAGCACCTGTACAAGATGAGTTCCCTGATGAAAATTTGTTTGCTATCTCTATAAAGGTTCCTTGGTTTGCTGATATTGCCAACTATTTGGCTACTTCTGAAGTACCTCTTGAATTTACATTTAAACAAAGAAAGCGACTTATTCGAGAATGTGCACCATTTAAATGGATTAATGAGATTTTATTTAGTTGTGGACCTAATATGGTTTTGAGAAAATGTGCCAGGGCTGATGAAACTTATAGTATTTTGAGGGCCTGTCACGATGATATGTCAGGGGGTCATTATTTTGCAAAAAGAACTTCCCATAAAATACTAGGTACTGGATATTATTGGCCTTTAGTGCATAAAGATGTTAAAATTTATGTTCATCATTGTGATGAATGTCAAAGAGTAGGAAGACCAACTTCTTCGACAGAAATGTCATTACAACCACAGGTAACTTTGGAACCATTTGAAAAATGGGGGTTAGATTTTATCAGCCCCATAGATCCTTCCTCACAAGGGAAAGAATATATATTAGTTTGTATTGATTATCTGACAAAATGGGCTGAAGTTCAAGCTTTACGAATTGCTAGAGAAGAGCAAGTTGTTGATTTTCTCTATAACAGAATTTTTCTTCGATTTGGAGCCCCTCGAACTATTGTTACAGATCAGGGACCCCAATTTATGTCTAAAGTCCTCCTAGCATTTACAAACCATTTTCAGGTGATCCATAAGAAGTCATCCCCCTATCACCCTCAAGAAAATGGTCAGGTAGAGGTGACTAATAGGGAATTAGAAAACATACTGACAAAATCTGTCTCTTCAAGAAGAAAAGATTGGGCCAGGAAATTGCCTGAAGCTGTTTGGGCATATAATACAACATGGAAATCTAGAACTGGATTATGTCCCTATGAGCTTGTTTTTGGAAAGAAACCTCTTCCCATTGAATTTGAACTTCAAACCCTATGAACAGCTATGGAATTGGGTCTAGATTTGAAACAAGCTCAAATAGAACGAGTTTTATAGTTAAATGAGTTGGATGAGCTTCATCTGGATGTTGTTCATCAAACAGAATTAGTTCAACATCAACAAAAATTTTGGCATGAAAAATATATTAAAGAAATAATTTCATAATGGTGACTAGGCCCTGCTATTCGATTCAAGATATAAAGATCATAAAGGAAAACTCAGAACTCATTGGCTAGGGCCATATGAAATTTTTAAGGTTTTCTCGAATGGCACAGTTTAGTTAAAACCTATTGATAGTGATTCACAAACTCTCTTAGTAAATGGTCATCGCCTACGTATTTATCACAAACTAGTTAATAAAGAAGAATTTACAAAGCTGGTAGAAATTTAAGGAGAAATCCAATGTATTGACTCTGCCAAGGTAGAGTCTATTTTGATTTAAATGATTATATGTTATCTGAAAAAAAAAATACATATGTACTTAGTTCATTTTTTTAGCATCTTTCATAAATTTTCAAATTTAACACGTATTTTCATTTGGCAGGACCTTTCATAAAGGAATAACAACTTCCGGAGCACCGTTCCATGATGCTCTGGAACTTGATCATTCAGCTGGCCAGTGCTCCAGAACTTGATGATCTGAATGCCTGATGCTCCAGAACTTTCATTTGTTGCTACTCCGACTGCATCCTTCAACGATGCTCTAGAACTTTCATTTGTTGCTGCTCTGGCTACATCCTTCAACGATGCTCCAGAATTTTCATTGGTCGCTGCCCCAACTACATCCTTCAACGATGCTCTGGAACTTTCATTTGTTTCTGCTCTAGTTGCATCCTTCAACGATGCTTCGAAACTTTCATTGGTCGCTACCCTGGCTACATCCTTCAACGATGCTCTAGAACTTTCATTTGTTGTTGCTCCTGTTGCATCCTTCAACGATGCTCTGAAACTTTCATTTGTTGCTGCTCCGACTGCATCCTTCAATGATGCTTCAGAACTTTCATTTTTTGCTACTCTGGCTGCATCCTTCAATGATGCTCCAGAACTTTCAT
>VDFB02371546.1:81509-210971 GCA_007258455.2 Sequoia sempervirens | reverse complement strand
GATGATTTTGTGCTTTACATTCTAGTACGTTGTTTTGTTCTGTCAACTATTCTAGTTTACTCAGTGTGTATGTTGGAATTCAATCTGTGAGTAAACAATTACATTTCTTGAAAATAAATAAACCTTCAATAATGAAATTTACTCAACAATTGTTCTATGAATTCTAGTTCAAAAAAGAATCTACGCAAGGAGAGCCATATGCATCCACCTATTGTGGGCATGACCTATAAAGGAATTCATTTAATAAATTGCATAGTAATACGAAAGAAAATTACTTCTTTATATGGAGAATAATAAATTCTTGAAGTTAATGCACTGCTTAGAAATTTCCTTCAAGATTCGAAAAAATATTTAAGCACAACAAATCCAAGCAATTCCTTTGGTAAAATAATACTTTCTTACCAAATGGTTGTCATTTAATTGGTTGAGCACAATTGGTGGGGATAATGACATATTTCTTGATTGCATCATCCACCATGGTTCAACCCCTAGAAGTGCAATTGAGTTAAGTTTTGACCTCTAGGTGACTTTGGTGGATAATATATTTTTTCTCATGGATGCTTAGTTAAACGTATGCTTACTCGTCATGTTGTAATCTACTTGTTCAAAAGGATATATATGCCAATATCTATATAATCTAGTTGCTTCCATTAAAAAAGCAAATATGTTCTTCATAAAGGAGGAGAGTTTTTTTTTCTTTCCTTTTAACACAAAAATGAACAAGTGCCTCCAAAAAGCATTTCCTTTATGCTTTTATTTGAAAATCCATAAACACCCTTTTAAAACTTTTCCCTCTTTTAACATTTGAGCAAGTTATTTACAACAAAAGATATTTTCACTCAATTGGCTATTAAAGCATTTTTTCCATTGTGCTGGAATGTAATATTCTTCAATTAATCTGTATAACATTCTGAGCTCCCTAAATGGATTAAAAGGCATCATAATTCAATTTGAACTCATTTTGAGTTTTGGAAATACAATAAAGTGAAGGGCATTACTACCTCATGGTTATGAATAAAATAGAATTTCTTCAAAACCATGCATAATACATGCAAATATGGGAAACATGCTTTCAAAAAAAAAATGTAATTACAAACAAGGCCAAATAAACACACAGAAATGAACTACTCATTTAATGGGTTTATTCACAACAAAAATTCCTTAATCACCATTGATTTAGATTAGGTTATATACAGATTCACAAGACTCGTCTTGCAACGCAAATTGAGCAAGGTAGAGTTTAAGAAAATATATTTAACCCGAGTAGACATTTTCCAATTAGTCATTGTTGGGGAAAATTGTATTTGCACACTCAAGTGAAACATTAGGCGTCCCTATACCATATAAGGAGTGAATCATAATTTAAAAACACTCAATGTGATATAACTCATACCATGATATCAAATCATCACATTAATTGGAAATCATTTATGACTAGCATGCATAAATTAATAATTCACAATGCTACACCAAATAAAATAATCAACATCACACAATAATAAAAACATAGAAAGTCGTAGCATATGCATCTAAAATACATAGAAAAATGCCTTGATGGAAATACAAAGTATCATTAGAAAGTGTAGTAATAGGATATGCAACAAAATAAGTAGCAAGCTAAGACACATATGTCTAGGGGCTTTACATATTGCTCTAAAAATGGGCTTACTCCTAGAAGCATGCCATTATGTCGATAACAACCCCAACTTTGCAGAATCCTGAGTTTTCTGGAAGTCACCGGCGAGGGTCCCATCCTCCACGACCCGGCAAGTCTGACCCCGTAAAATCGCCAGCCCAATTCCTACAATAGGCTGAACGCCGTGCAGCACCCACTGGCCCTGACCCGGCTACAAGGTCGTATAGAAATATTTTTAAGCATAATAATATGTTTATATATACAATAGTGGAACAATACCATGGATGTAAAGAGAGATTGGGGTAAAGACCAACGCCCATATCTAAAGATAATCAAAAAGGGTAAATGAAGTTTCGTCAAAGTTTCAACCTTTTTCTCCCACCAGAATAAAAGCCTGTTTTAATGCACAATTAAAAACACATGATCACCAACCACGAAATGTCGACCCAATCTCTTAGCAATGATATAATTCTTCTACCTATTTAGGGTAGTAAAAACTACTCTCTAATCTAAGCTACTTGTTGCTCCATATCCTAAAGCATCTCAAGACCTAGGTCAACTCAATCCTCAAGCCTACTACAACTCATAGAATTTCAATAAAGATGGCCATACAAGGTCTAGAATGTGGCCATACCAAAAGAATTGTGGTACCCATTACTATAAGCAAACTCAACAAGGTACAAATAGTCTTCCCACTTGGATTGTTGGTTCATATCATACATGTGGAGCATATCCTCTAGCACCTAGTTCACTCTCTCTAACTCACCAGGTGTCTTTGTTGGAAATATTGTCATTAATGTCAAGGGGGCTTGGACAAGATAGTTGTCATTGATGTCAAAGAGGCATGGATAGTTTGTCATTGATACCAAAGTGATTGTTGGAGTTTGCTAGATCTTGTCATGGATGTCAAAGGATAGTTTCATATTGTTGTTGTTATAGAATAATTTACCTTTAACATATATGCAAGACAAGTTGAAGATAACCGACTATGAAAGATGAATATGTATGCGTGTATGACCGACCATTAAACAAATCACCATCCTTGAATAGTCGTTGATTATGGAAGGAGTTTTATGGTTTAAGAGTTGATTATGGAAGGAGTTTAAATAAATTGAAATTAAATTATTTGATGAAGCCATGAGAAGTTTCCTCCTTTCAGAGTTTAAATAAATTGTAATTAGTTATTTTTTGGATGAGGCCGACCCCCTTATTGTAGCACCCCATTTTGGGGATTTAAATTTGAAAATAAAAATAATAAAATATTTTATAGGAGCCTACCCCTATTGGAGCACTCAAGACAAAGGTGAAAAGGTGCTTTTAAAAGGAGGTGTTGCATCTATTAATAAAAGAAACGTTGCTTCATGAAGTCGCCCCCCTTGGTGAAGGTATTTGAAGAGTTTGTGAAGTCTATTTTGAAAGAAAGCAATGAATATTATTTGAACATTAAGCATATTATTTTTTTGCTATGTAAATAGAGATTATATTGATATAAAAAACATTTAGTATTACATTGTTTCGCCGTAGCGATATTGGCATATTTCCTCTTGCAAAAATGCCCCATTACAACCAAATTGTATTCCTTAGCCCAAGGACAAAGGGGAAACATTAATTTATTCTTTTTTCGTTGAGAATCTTAGCAACATTGAGTGATTTGAAAATGCTAAAGTGGACCTCTTCCTTTTCACTTCTATCCTCTCCAAATCTGAATTTGGGGTGTCTTCAGGAGGTTGTGAGGAGAGGGCATTAGCCCTATCCAAGCAAGAGACACCCATAGGAGATTCAACAGGTGCAAGAACCGATGGAGCCTTCACATAATCAACCACCTCCAATGTGAGATCTTTCGTTGAAGAGGTTGAGGGGGCAATTGAGAAGGCCCCATCATTTGGGACCACATGAGACAACACATAGGAATATTGCATAGCCAAAAGAGGGGGAATTTAGTTTTGAAATGATTTCCTGAGGAACTTGTGAAGAAGGCAAGTCATTTTGAGTTCCAAGAGTGATGACATAATGGTGAGAATATGCCCCAATCCACCAGTAGGGTCTTCCATTTGAGGCCTAATTGATGGTTTTCCTCTTATGGCACTGATGTGTTAAGTGGTCGATTGAAAAACATTTCTTGAATCTTAAGGCAATTTTTTCGTAGTCAACTAGTTGCCTCCAAAAAGGTAGAAAGTATGAAGAATACTTTTGATTCATATTGAAGAACATATACAAATCTATATGAGAAATGTGTTCAAGTTTATTTGAAGAACATGACCATATTTATATGATGAATTGGAGTAGATATTTGTGAAGGATATATGTAGAAATTTATGGTGAACATGTGAAAAATTTTGTGTAAAGCACATGCAGATCTATAACAAGGTTTTTTTCAATCTTTAGTGCAAATGTGAAGGAGAATTAAAGGTAGATTCATAAGTGTATGTGATGCAAATTTATAGGCAGATAAAAGGTAGCTTTATAGGTAGATGTAAGGAAGATTTATAGGCATATGTAAGGAAAATAAAAGGTAGATTTTGATGTAGTGAGAAAATTTATGAAGGTGAATTAGAGCAGATCTAAGGATTTTCAAGTAATTATCATATTGTTCATTTGGAGGTTGGTGCCTCCTAACAAAGGAGTTTAGGAGGTTGGTACCTCTTATTAGAAGAGATTAGTGTCTCTTTTTGAGTTGGTGCTCAGTTGTGGGGATTGTTGCCTCTAGTGGGTTGGTGCCTACAAATTTTATAAGTGGGGATTGATATCTCTAGTGGTTTGGTGCCTACAAAAGAAGCAGGTTGGTTTCTACAAAGAAGATTAATATATAAGAGAAATATTTTTTGTGGTTTTCTCCTGGAAGAGTTTCCATGTAAATCATGCGTTCTTCCTATGCTCTTAATTATTAGATCTTGCATGTATGTTATTATTGTGGTTGATTAAGTTTTGAAAAGTAAAAAATTGTGTTGTATTGATTCAACCCCCTCTCAATATAATTGTGTGCTCATTAGTCTCTAGGTGATAAAATGAGCTAAAGTTGAGTTGAGTACCTAATGCATGATTTCCACAAGAAGGAAATGCACATGGGATCATGATCTGATGTGATATTATGAGGTAATCCATATAAATGTAGAATTTCCTCCATGAACACTTGTGCCACTAATGTAACACTATAGGATTCCTTGTTGGGTGAGAAATCGGTGACCTTGGTCAGCTTGTCCATTATCTCCAAGATAGCATCATGACAATGGGAAGACATAGGAAAACCAATGATAAATTATATGGAAATTGAGTCCCATTTCCACTTAGTGATGTTGGGGTGATCCCAAAATAGTGAGTTACACTTTTTGGCCAAACTTGAGATTGAACTTAACTTTTTTAACTAAATATTCACTTTCAGACACCTATAGTTGCTAAACCATAAGGAATTTGAAGATGATGCAAACCAGTGATTTGTGACATTTTGTCTATATATTCTAAATATCTATTTTTAAAAAAAATTGGAATCAAATTGCATTTCTTTTTCCATCTCCTTCGAAAACTAGTTTTTAATAGTAAACACCATTTTTAAAGACTGATGTTCACAGTATAACACAACATTTTTCTAGCAAACTCCCCATTTTTTCAAATTTAGATTTGTAACTACGATATCTAGCACCTTCATTTGGTTTCATAGTCTTTTATTGAATTTTTTTTTCTTAATTAATTTTTGAAGTCAAACCAATTACAATTAGACATAGGTGGACTATATAACACTTTTTTTATATGTATCGAAATTCATTTATTTTTTGGTTGGATCAAGGACATCAATACAAAACACCTAAATATTTTTTATAATTTTTTTTTATAATCTACTATTTTTCCACATGTGCAAAACAAAAAGTTTGATTTTCAATGAAAAATCTATGTTTAATTAAACTAAAAAAAATACATAATAAAACCAAAATACATTAAAATTATACTTGATGGAGAGCTTGTTTTGAGGAATATAATACTCCAGCTAGCTTTGTCAAGTTGATTCCATTTTCATCCCTAACCTAAGCTTTGAAACCAAAATTTTTGCATAAAATTGTAGATGGAGGGGGGCAAGGGAAAAAAAGGGGGGTTCTAGCAAACCCCCTAAAAATAAAAAATGGGTTCGAGTGAACTCCCCCTTCTAGCGAACCCATTAAGGGGTTCTAGCGAACTCCCCCTTCTAGCAAACCCCCCATTTTTTTTGAGTGCCCAAGTAATTTTTGTTTGTCAATGCTATTGTAACCTACTTATGTGGGATCACCTGTTGTGCAATTTTATAAGGCCCATAGGATGATATTATGCATTGTCTTTGACACTTCAGGCACCTAGGAAAAAAATTAGCATTGCATCTCATCCTTTCCCATTGATATGATTTCCAAAGATTAACATGCATCTTCTTGACATTAGGATGTCTTGCGTAAGGTGCATGATGCACCTTAGTCAACACAATATTGTGAAGGTCACTTGTCACTAGGACATAGCTATAATAAAGATTTCATTATAATTCATTAACTCAAGAGAAAGCTTAAAAATTTTCCCACTAGGGCCTTCTATGATTGTGACGGTAAAAATCAGCTGAAGCACAACATAAATGAGTCAAACTATAGAAAAAATATGCATTGGATTCTTGCTAAGAGGCATGCACTAAGTTACTCTTTCTCTTGTGGTAAAAGCTATTTGAGAAAGGGTTGGACTAAGGGGTTGTTCAATTCACATGGAAGTAAAATTTTGTGGATGACAATGGGAATTTTTTTGTGATCTATTGTGTATTGTGTTGATGGTTGGCTATGCTTTCATGATTAACTAGATGGAGTTGAGTAGTTAATTCTTGTAGTAAGTTTAAGTTGACATTTCCAATTTCTTTTATGATTTCAATGTACTATATTTTCCTCATGAAAGTTGCTTATGAATTGATCTTGAATTTGAAAGATTCTCATGATATGGACCCTTGTTGTGCTTTGTTTGAGAATTTTTTTTTCTTCTTGAACTATGTCTTCAACAAGTTTTCCTAAGTTGGTAGGTTTTCCTTAACTTGTTGAAGATTGTTTTGATTCAATATTCTCTCACTATAGGGAGCATTGAATGAATAAAAATAAGGATTATCATATTTATTTGTTGAGTGCCTCATATTGGTATCAAGGGATTTCTTTCTCTTTTCTTGGTGTTTTTGAGTTTTATGAGGTTTATACATAAAATTAATATAAATTAATGTATAAATTAATCTAAGGTCTTACAAAAATAGGAAAAATTAATCTAAGATATGATCTAGTAAAGTAGGAAATTCTAAAAGTAACCAAGAATAAATACCAAACTTCCTAAAAAACAAGATAATTTTCTAATTACCAAATCTATAGTAAATTAAAAATAAAAGAACCTTGTAAAAGATACTTGGTGTCTGATAGGCTTGTGTCATTAGGGATCTAAATATTTATATATCCTTCTCAGTAGTAGTTGATACTTTCCCTTAATGATAGAAAAACATAGTGATGTTTAGGGAAATTGGGAGTTATATGCAAGAAGCTTAAAATTTTCAAAAAGTAAAATGTAAAAGGCTCTTGAAATATTGTGGGAGCATAAGATGATTATGGGATGCAATAAAAAAGATTGATATTATATAGGTGATTTACTATGAGAATGAGAGATCTCAACAAGGATGAAAATAATGCAAAAAGATAAACAACCTCCACTAAAAGTGGTGGGGAAGGGAGTATTTATATTTGGAGAACCAACACCAATAGTGGGGTTGATTGGAAGAAGACTGGATATTTGATTGGGATATCATAGAGGATTGATTGAGAGTCAAGGGGAGAGTATAATTAGTTAGGGGTAATAGTGGTCCAACTATGAACTGAGGAGCTCTCAATTAGAAGCAAAAAAGGAAGCAAAATGGTTAGAAGTAAAATTAATCATGTATATCAAAAGATGAAAAGGGTGCCCATTTATGGAAGGGGTCACCCTTTTGCCACAAAATTTTTCTTGAGTGACCATACAAATTAAGGTAAGGCCACTCAAGTGACCCTCTAGTTGAGGATATACAAAAGGACTTTGAACATGCATGAAGGATTTAAACTCAAGCTAGGGTTTGACCAAGATAGTCAGGGGGATGAATAGGTTAAGCGAAGTGTCATCAAGCCTAAAATTATGGAAAGAAAGTATAATTCATTCCTTCATGGGTCATGAGCTAAGTTACCAAATCATCATTGGACTAGCATTTTAATCTATGCAATTTTGAGCACTTAGGTGTTTTCCCTCTTAGGGATGATCGTATACACAATAGGTAGGTTTTTTTCCCGAAGAATGGTGTTGTGGGACCCACACTTTCTTTTATTTACCATGTCATTTTCTTGCATCTAGACTTATAAAATGAAGATTGACAAACTAGTTCAAGTACATTTTGATAAATGATCAACTCAAAGTGCAAAATAAAGATGCAGAAATGTACCTTGGATGCTTGGGTTTAAATTTTATTTGTGTCACCTTACCTCACCTTAATGACCTACCTACAAGTTTCCTAAGTGACACTCCCAAATGATTTTATTAATCATATTGATTGGACATTTGACCGTTTTGAGGCCTAATTGGATCATTTTATCAAATTTAAAACACAATTCATAGTTTATTTCTATTTTTTCAAAGAGCCTTATTTTGTTTTTATGGATTTTGAGTGTTTTGTGAATTTTTTATGATTTTTATTTTTATCTTTATGGATTTTATGATTAAAACAAAGGTATGGCTTGGCCTATTTCCTTGTTGGAAACATACATATGGTGGAAGGCCACTTGTTAATACACGTAGCATATGAATGCACTAAAGGCACTATTTTTTATAGATTGTTCTACTCTTCAAAATATTGGAATAGTTTGAGTATCATAAATACTACTTATTTATCCTTCATCCTAAAAGGAAATTTGTAGCCACAATGAATTATTCCCATATAGCCCCATGAGAAAAAAATATGCAAACACGTATTCATAATCCATAATGAAAAGGAATAGAATAATATAATATATGTGATGAAATATGAAATTGCAAAAAAGGAAAATATAATAAAAGTACCTATTTAATATTCAACAATCACTTACAATAGAGTGTACAAATAATAAATCAAAGAAAATAATAAGCATTGTTAGCTCCACAAAGCCTCATCTTGCTCCAATGACCTCAATATGCTTCAATGATTTGATTGTGGATTTCTCGATTCACCAACATAAAGTTAGCACTTGAATACAAAATGCATGCTTGATAATGCTTGATTGATTTGTAGACACTTAAAATTGTCCCGAATGATATTTTACACTTAAATCTTATCACTAACATCGTTTCTTCCAAATATTCATCTTCTTTTCGACTGTTTAATTAAATAAGCCTAGTTATTTAATTAAATCCGTCATTTTCATCTATTAATATAATTAATTTCATTAGGTTAATTCACCCCCTTTCACAAGTTAACATTTCATCTTGTTTAATCGAATAATGCAAATTATTTAAATTAAACCCACTTATGTCCTCTCATTTAATTGAATAATCTAAATCATTTAATTAAAAGTCACTTAACCACCTTTCATTAAATAAATCAATTATTTAATGATAATCCTAATATTCCTCAACTTGCACAATTAATTTTTTTTTTAATTGACTAATTACTAATTTTCCTCACCCATCCACTTGCACAAGAATATTCCTTTGGAATACTCTCCCACTTGAGCTCCAAAAATAGAATATTCTTTCCTAACAAACTTTGTAACAACTTTGAAAGTGTGTTTATTTGAATCATTGTGAGCCATTGATTGACTCTTTGATCCATGTGATCTTGCATTCTCATCCATTGATGAGAATCCTTGATCCATGTCTTCACCTCACTTTTCATCTTGACCATTGATTGACCAAATCAATCTTAGCCCTTGATTCACCATTTTCTCCTATAAATAACTCACATTTTGGAGAGAAATGTATCCACTTCCATCAAAGCAAAGTTATGTTGCACGTTTGAATACTATCTTTATTCATCCTTGCATCTATTATTAGCTTTTTCATCCATTTTAGCATGGTTTCATCCATTTTAGCTTAAGCTTTCATCAATGAAGTTCGATTAGATGCTCATTTTATCCAAGGGATTGGGAAAGGGTCGTCATTCCATATCAATACAACACCAATCCCCCAATGGGATGAGGTTTGGAGTTTTAAATTAGGTTTCCTTTACATATTCATGGTTATTTCATGCTTAGTTTAATGGTTGCTTGTTTTGAAGCTTTTGAACATTTTTGGGATCATAGATTAGTTAAATATAGCTTAAATTCATTTGGATCTGGTGTATTTAGCTCATACTATGACTATGATCACATTTTGGTGCTAGAAGGAGGGATCTACTAACCAAATATGATGAATTTCTCTTGAGATTCCCATGTTTTATAGTTTACAGATATAGTGACGCATTTGACGGCTACAACAACACATTTTCATATGGTGACACCTTTGATTTTTCTACGACGCTCTTGAAATATTGTGATGCATTTGAATATTGTGATGCTATTATGTTTTTGATTAATTTTGTGATTTGAATATGGCGATGCCATTGATATTTTGATGCTATTAAGGTCACTGGTTTGTGCAGAGTGATGCTATCACATTTCACCAGAGGAAACACAATTGACTTCCAGCGATGCTATTGCATTCAAAACAATGACACTATTATAGAACAATGACGCTATTGTAGGTAAAACATAGAGTCAAATTTTCATGTGTGATTTAAATTTTTAGTTTCATATACTCTATGATATTTTACTGACATCTGGGTTTTTTTTTGTGAGGCTAACTAATTTTGTAGATTTGGAAAAACTTGAAACAAAGGAGCATACTATCATTTGACCATACATTATAAAATTGTTTTTAACACTTATGGGACAATTATAACCCATCATATGCACTGCTTTGTTTTATGTTTTAGGATCACTAAATTTCCATTAGGTTTTAAATCTTACAATCTTATAATAGCTAGCTTTCAATTGGGCTTAAAATTCACAAATGCTTTGTCTTTTCAAAGTTGGTTAAAATTGAACCCATACAACCTCATTTTGCGATATTGGTTAAAATTGAACAAAAAAAACAAACACTTCCATTAGTGCTTTAAATGAAGTCATTTTGCAATATAAATGAATGAGTGTTTGACACGCTTGCTTTGCTTGTGTATACTTGTAGTGTGTATCCACCCCCCTTGAGCTTCGTGCGATTTTTGCTGAAGAGAAACACTCAAGTGTACTTTGCTTTTTTTGAGTCACCCTAAGAACTTGCTACGTATCCTATCCCCTTGCACTTCGTGTGATCTTGGGTGAAGAGAAATAAAATTTTCATTATTACGAAAGGGCCTATTAATGAGATACATCGTACAATGGAGAACTCATTTAATGTTGGCAACACAAGGGCAAACAAATGAGAGGGGGGTGAATCAGCTATCACTTATTAAGCTTATTAACCTTATTCACAGATCTGATTAATAACCATGAAAGCATAAATTGATAGGGGAAAAACCATGGTGGAGGTCAGTCCACAAGATTATATCCTGTTAAAAGTATAAAGAAGAATAAATGGGGAATGCACACGCATTCAAGAACACTGCCTAGATCTCACTGCTCAATTACAACAAGGCTTACTGCCCAAAGGAAGACACACTATCTTACAAAAACATTCAGATTACATCTACATGATTTTGAATTGAGAAAATAGCATTTGCTAATGCCTGATTACAGTTCTGGTTAAGCACATGAACACTTCTTCACACTCTGCTTCTACCTTCGAATGATTAGGAAATTATTCACACATCTCATACACATGCATGCCTTCAAATGGAATAAACAATCACTTATATATATATATATATATATATATATATATATCCACAACAAGAGATTGCATCGCTACATGTTGGCTTCAAAATAATAAAACATATGCAAACTGTTGGCCCAAAACAATAAATAATTTTCAATGTGAATCAACCAATGTCAGCCAAAACATAATGAATACCCAAAACAATATCCTCAAACATGAAACACCTTAAAAATTTATTCCACAAATATCCACAACACACTACCATCACCTTGTCAGCCATGAACATGAAAAACATGAACACGCAAGAGAAAATCACCAATCGTGAGCACAACGATCAATGCGGATGTGCAAAAAAGATAGAGCACAATCTAGAAACATCCAATATCATGAATCACCACAGAAGCATCCACAACAACTCGGATTACTAGAATCGCATCATCTTCTTTTAGGAACACCAACTAAAGCAACAGAAAAACTGTCAAAACACATCTACTCATAACTCAATCAAATCTTCATGCGGATCTCAAAAACTTTATGTGGATAAACTAGATATACTCAAAACAAACCATTTAATTCTGGCCTTTGATCATCCAATGCTGGGCTTTCGACAAGCATACTTAACTTCCTTCATCAGCGACAACTGCCAGCTCATTTCATTACAATTTTCTCTCAATATCCTCGACATATACAACCTTAGAGACATTAATGCCAATAGTGTTGACACATCAATGACAGTATCAGCAACATCAATGATCTCCCCCTTTGGCATTGATGGCAACACATGATGTGAAAAACACCATCAACGCAACTTTCTCTTAACACTTTCTCCCCCTTAGATTTTGACTCTTTTCACCTCAACTCTTTCACATAACTCTTCTCCCCACAAAGTTTTTCACATGAATCTTCTCTCCCTTTGACATCAATGAAAAAGGTACACATTATATTTCTCCACAAAAGCTTTGAACCACATATCTGAACATCTGACTACTCCCCCTGAGTAGCAACCACCACAACATCAATCCAAATCAAGATGTGACTGTGAAATGCATAGACTGATGCAAGTCAATGCATCTTAGTTATGATTAGGAGGGTTAATCACCCCTAAATTCCCTTTGAGATACTCAAAATTATCCTTAGGAAAAGGATTGGTAAAGATATCTGCAATCTGGTCCTTGGTAGGCACATACTCCAATCAGACTTCCTTTTCACTCACTTTCTCTCTCAAAAAGTGAATCTTGATAGATATATGCTTGGTCTTTGAATACAACACTGAATTCTTAGAAATGTTAATTGCACTTGAATTATCACATAATATAGCAATAGGTTCATCATACACAACTCTGATATCTTTCAACATATGCTTCATCCACAATACTTGAGTACAATTGTTAGCAGCAACAATGTATTATGCCTCTGCAGTAGATAAAGAAATGGCATTTTGCTTCTTACTTAACCATGAATTTAGCTTATTTCCCAAGAAAATGCACCACCACTATTACTCTTTCTGTCATTCACATCACCTGCCCAATCAACATTAGTAAAAGTACTGAAAGTAAGGTCATCATCTTTAGGGTACCATAGGCCAAAATCAACTGTCCCCTTTAAGTATCTGAAAATCCTCTTCACAACAATCACATGAGATTCCTTAGGATCAGCTTGAAATCTTGCAACAATGCATACAACATTCATGATATCAGGTATAGTTTGAGTCAAATAGAGAAATACACTAATCATTGATCTGTATCTAGTTTGATTTTCTTTCAAAGAATCAACATCTTGTGTCAACTTGCATCCGATCACCATAGGTGTGCCAACTGGCTTTGAATCTTCCATACCAAATTTCTTTAGCAATTCTTTCACATACTTGGACTAAGATATAAAGATCCCTTTATCTCACTGAGTAATTTGCAATCCCAAAAAGAATTTCATTTCTCCAATCATAGACATCTCAAACTCATTTTGCATCTCATCAACAAACTTCATGCACAAACTATCATCTCCTCTAAAAATGATATCATCAACAAAGACTTCAACAATAAAATCTTTATCATGATCAATCTTGAAATACATATTACTATCAGCAGTACTCACAGCTTCTCTCCAATAGATATGTAAAACATTTCCTTCCAACATCATAGTCCTAGAAAAATATTGAATTGTCATGCTCTTCCTTTCCACAACTCCATTTTGTTGAGGGGTTTGTGGGGAAGATAATTGTCTCTTTACCCCATTCTCTTCACAAAAAGAATTAAACTCATGGGAAGTGAATTCACCACCTCTATCTGATCTCAGACATTTAATCTTCAGACCCGTCTCCATCTCAACCATAACCTTAAAAATCTTGAATTTCTCTAGAGCTTCAGATTTTTCCCTTAAGAAAGTAACCCACACCAATCTAGAGTAATCATCAATAAGTAACATGAAGTACTTGTCTCCTTGTAAACTTATGATTCTAGAAGGATCACACAAATCAGTATGAACAAGTTCCAACACTTTATTTGAACAATGTTGTTTGCTTCAAAATGAAATTCTATTTTGCTTCCCTAACTGACATTCCTTCAATATAGTATTAGTAGGCTTTACCAACTTAGGAAGATCTCTCATTTCCTGAGTGGAACTTATCTTGATAATATTGTCAAAGTTTACATGACACAATCTCCTATGCCACAACCAACTTTCATCAACTTGAGCAATCAAACAAATTTTACTAGTAGCATTTAGGTGAAAGATGTTACCTTTTGTTTTTGTACCTGAAGTAATCACATTTTCAGAACTCCCCAATATTCTACACTTTCCATTCTTGAATTGAAGATTGTATCCCTTTTCAACTATCTGTCCAACACTTAAGAGATTGTGCTTCAAACCTTCCACATATAGAACATCATCAGTATTATTCTTACCATCAAGAGAAATGGATCCTCTGCCACAAATTACACCAACTTTGTCATCACCAAATCTTACAACACCACCATCATAATTTTCTAGGCTCAAATTTTATTTTATCACCTATCATGCGATGAGAGAATCCACTATCAATCACCCATTCATCTTTTTCTTCAACTTTGGCCGCTAGAGCTTTCTCCACATTTGAGCAACTAGTAGATTCAGTAGGTACAAGATCATTTTCCTTGATAGCAATAAATACCCATTCATATTCACTTACATTCCCTTTATCAAATTCATCCTTTGTCACACCTTCATCAGTAGCATAATAACACTTTATTTGGAATATAGGCTTGTTAGGTCTTGGCTTAGGAACTCTTTCTAGACACCTTGATGAAAAATGACCTATCTTATTGCAAGAAAAACATTTAATAGGAAATTTACCTTTATACTTACCTTCTCCTTTGGCTTCCCTTTTGACAATAATTTTTTCAAGGTCGTCTAGTTTTCTCTTCTCTTCTTCAATCTCTCTCATTTCCTCCTCATACTTGAACATTTTTATAGAAGAACTTTCTCCTAGATCATATCGCTGCTTATCCTTTCTAGAGGTAGTAGCTTCGAATATAGATTCTATCTTAGGAAGAGCATCACCAAACTCACTTAACTCAAAAGTTGTAAGCTTACCAATCAACATGTCTCCAGTTACATTTGTCATAATTTGGATCTCCTCAATAGCAGTAGCTTTGGATTTATATGCAACAGGAAAGGGTCTGAGTACTTTAGCAACAATTTCTGATTCATCCAATGTTCCACCAGCACATATGATACTACACACAAGTTCATTCACTCTATGCATGAAAGAAGTAATGTTCTCATTATCACCCATTCTCAATATTTCATATTTCCCTTTCAGGAATTGCATCTTAGCAACCTTCACATGTGCATCACCTTCATACAAAGTTTCCAACTTTTTCCAGATCTCATAAGTAGTCTTCATATCCATAACATTTGTCATCTCAGATCAGTCAGAGCACTTCAACAATGCCTCCTTAGCCTTGATATTGTACTCAAAATCCTTAATCTCACTAGTAGTAGAGGACCATTATGTGGGATGATATACCTATTCCTTGTAATATTAATAAAGGGTTCACCAATGCATCTCATATGACACTCCATTTGAGCCTTCCATAGAGAATAATTTGTTCCATAAAATCTCAAACTATCCTTCTTATATGTCGCCATCCCAGATCACCCAAGCTATCAAACTTCTTTCAAGGAACTAGCTTTGATACCAATTGTTGGCAACACAAGGGCAGACAACTGAGAGGGGGGGTGAATCAGTTGTCTCAAAAAAATAAACTTATTAAGATTATTAACCTTATTCTCAGATTTGATTAATAACCATGAAAGCATAAATCATCAACACATCAGAAACACACATAACACCAATATTTTTTACGTGGAAACCCTGTTAGGGGAAAAACCATGATGGACATCAATCCACAAGATTATACCATGTTAAAAGTATAAAGTAGAATAAATGGGGAATGCACATGCATTTAGGAACACTTCCTAGAGCTCACTGCTCAATTACAACAAGGCTTACTGCCCAAAGGAAGACACACTGTCTTACAGAAACATTCAGATTACATCCACAAGATTTTGAAATGAGAAAATAACATCTGCTAATGCCTGATTACAGTTTTGGTTAAGCACATGAACACTTCTTTACACTTTGCTTCTACCTTCAAATTATTAGGAAATTATTTGCACATCACATACACATGCATTCCTTCAAATGGAATAAAAAATCACATATATATATATATGCAAAAAGAGATTACATCGCCACATGTCGGCTTCAAAATAATAAAACATATGCAAACTGTCGGCCCAAAAAAATAAATAATTTTCAATGAGAATCAACCAATGTCGGCCACAACATAATGAAGACCCAAAAAAATATCCTCGAACACAAAACACCTTCAAAAATTATTCCACGAAGATCCACAACACACTACCATCACCTTGTCGGCCATGAACATGAAAAACATGAACACACAAGACAAAATCACCAATCACGAGCACACCGATCAATGCAGAAGTGCAACAAATATAGAGCATGATCTAGAAACATCCAAAAACATCATGAATTATCAGAGAAGCATCCAAAACAACTCAACTTACTAGAATCACATCATCTTCTTTCAGGAACACCAACTGAAGCAACAATTTTTTTTTCAGAACACAACTGCTCATGACTCGATCAAATATTCATGCGGATCTCTTAAAATTAACATGGATAAACTAGATATACTCGACAATAAAAAATTTAATATACAACCTTTGATCATCAACGTACTGAGCTCAACAACATATTGAACTTCACTTCATCATTGACAACCTGCAACTCATTTCATTACAATTTCCTCAATATTATCGACATATACAGCCTTGAAGACATTAATGCCAATAGTGTTGACATCAATGACAATCACATATTAGAAACATCCAACAATCTCCCCCTTTGGCATTGATGGAAACACATGATGTGAAAAACACCATCAACACAACTTTCTCTTAACACTTTCTCTCCCTTAGATTTTGACTCTTTTCACCTCAACTCTTTCACATAACTCTTCTCCCCACAATTTTTTTCACATGAATCTTCTCCCCTTTTTACATCAATGAAAAAGATACACATTATCTTTCTCCACACAAGCTTTGAACCACATATCCGAACATCGACTACTACTCCTAAGTAGCAACCACAACAACATCAATATGGATCAAGATATGACTATGAAATGCATAGACTAATGCAAGTCAATGCATCTTAGTTCTGATTAGGAGGGTAATTACCCCTAACTTCCCTTGAGATACTCAAAAGTATCCTTAGGAAAATGCTTGGTAAATATATCTGCAATTTGTTCCTTGGTAGGAACATACTCCAATCACTTCCTTTTCACTCACTTTCTCTCTCAAAAAGTGAATCTTGATAGATATATGCTTGGTCTTTGAATGCAACACTGAATTCTTAGAAATGTTAATTGCACTTGAATTATCACATAATATAGCAATAGGTTCATCATACACAACTCTGATATCTTTCAACATATGCTTCATCCACAATACTTGAGTACAATTGTTAGCAGCAACAATGTATTATGCCTCTGCAGTAGATAAAGAAATGGCATTTTGCTTCTTACTTAACCATGAATTTAGCTTATTTCCCAAGAAAATGCACCACCACTATTACTCTTTCTGTCATTCACATCACCTGCCCAATCAACATTAGTAAAAGTATTGAAAGTAAGGTCATCATCTTTAGGGTACCATAGGCCAAAATCAACTGTCCCCTTTAAGTATCTGAAAATCCTTTTCACAACAGTCACATGAGATTCCTTAGGATCAGCTTGAAATCTTGCAACAATGCATACAACATTCATGATATCAGGTATAGTTTGAGTCAAATAGAGAAATACACTAATCATTGATTTGTATCTAGTTTGATTTGCTTTCCAAGAATCAACATCTTGTGTCAACTTGCATCCAATCACCATAGGTGTGCCAATTGGCTTTGAATCTTCCATACCAAATTTCTTTAGCAATTATTTCACATACTTGGACTAAGATATAAAGATCCCTTTATCTCGCTGAGTAATTTGCAATCACAAAAAGAATTTCATTTCTCCAATCATAGACATTTCAAACCCATTTTGCATCTCATCAACAAACTTCATGCACAAACAATCATCTCCTCTAAAAATGATATCATCAACAAAGACTTCAACAATCAAATCTTTATCATGATCAATCTTGAAATACAGATTACTATCAGTAGTACTCAAAGCTTCTCTCCAATAGATATGCGAAACATTTCCTTCCAACATCATAGTCCTAGCAACATCTTGAATTGTCTTGTTCTTCCTTTCCACAACTCCATTTTGATGAGGGGTCAACGGGGCAAAAAATTGTCTCTTTATCCCATGCTCTTCACAAAAAGAATTAAACTCATGGGAAGTGAATTTTCCACCTCTATTTGATCTCGAACATTTAATCTTTAGACTTGTCTCTGTCTCAACATAGCCTTAAAAATCTTGAATTTCTCTAGAGCTTCAAATTTTTCCTTATCTCTAGAACAAGGAAAGTATTGCTAACATTGCATCAAAGTGTCATCCAACAAACATTGAGTCACAAGTTATTTTCCAAAAAAATGAGTTCTTAAGGTTTTATCACTTTAGAGGTAAATCATTCTTCTCACCATCTTTATCTTGTAAAACAAAGGTCCCTTTTAAGTTAACACATTTTGGGTCAAAACGTTTCATCCATTTCACAACACATTTTATATTCCACTTCACAAACAACTTTAGAAACTTTTGGACACATCAACATTTTAGACTTAGGCTAACATCAAACCAATCCCCTAACTTAGCTATTTTTTTGTAAATGAATCCTTTTCCATACACTTAGTTGAGTTAGTCATCATCCCTTTTGAACTAGTCTATCTTAAAAGGTCACAAGTCTACCTTTTAGATTTACAAGTTCATTGGAACCTTTTATCCAAGAAATCAAAACATCAAACCTTTAAATCTAAAAGTGTTTTCCAAAAGTTTAGAAAGTTCATCCCCCATATCATTCACCTTTTTCATCGTCCACTCACATCATTGGTCCAAAAAAACTTAGAGGGTCCCTTTTATCTAAATTTGAGTCAACTAGAGAGTTTCAAAACTATAAATCCCAACACACCTCTCCCTTAGTTGACCTACAATTTATGGTTACAACAAGATCACACCACAAGAGAAAAATGAAGCAAACCAAAAAATATATACCACAAGTGATTTTGTCCCACAAGAATTCAATCCGAGGAGCCATTATACCCCCTCACAATAGCCAAAAAATCCATTAGATAAAGGGTATGAGCTAGAAGATGTCACAAACAACCCCTGTGAGCTCACTGAGGAAGAACTCCTTGAATATCAAGAAGATCCTAAGACAAGCCACTTTGTTAACACTTTGATGAAAAAGAACCCTACCCAATACATGATAGCTCTAGCAAAAGAAGGGGCTAAAATCCCTTATACATTTGACTTTGAAATATTTAGGGAACAAACTTTAGAGAATATGGCTTCAATTCTCCCAAATTTTGTCGCACAACCCTTGGCACAAGGATTGACTTAATCTATAAATAAACCTACTCCATCCCTTGTGCCAAGTCAAACATCAAATCCTATTCTTGCAACTAGGATTACAAAAAACCATGGTCTCACACCCAACATAGAAGGCAACACAGTTTTGGGTACACAAAACACTAATCTTACCCAAAACATAAATTGGACACCAAAACTTGGTACCCCATCCCATTTTTCCACCACCGTTTCTATACCCCCTCTAAATCCATACACACCCATCACATTCCATAATACAACGATAGCCTCAAAATTTTGAGCACAACCATCTTCTTCCTATTGGATATTGTGGTTGTGTTGCTGATATGTGGTTGTCATTGATGTCAACACTATTAGCATTGATGTATTGTAGGTTGTATATGTCAAGGATATTGAGAAAATTGTTAAAGAAAGAGTTGCAGGTTGACAGTGGAATAATGAAGGTCATGAAGTTTTCTTGCTCAGTACATTGATGATCAATCATTGTGGACTAAAGGGTTTATTGCTAAGTGTATCTAGTGTATCCACTAAAAGTTTCAGAGGTCCATGTGAAGATTTAATTGTGTTATGAATAGTTGTGTTCTAACAGTTTTTCTGTGACTTCAGTTAGTGTTCCTGATTGAATTTGATGTGATTCTAGTAATTTCAGTTATTGTGGATGCTTCTTTGATGATTATTGATGCTTGTGGATGGTTCTAGATCATGCTCTATCTTTGTTGCACGTCTGTGTTGATCGGTGTGCTCGTGGTCAGTGATTTTTCTCTTGTGTGTTCAGGTTTTTATGTTCTTGGATGACATGGTGGTTGTAACATGTTGTGGATCCTTGGAAATTAAAATTTGAATGTTTGGCATGCTTGAGGATATTGTTTTAAGTCTTCATTATGTTGTGGCCAACGGTGTTTGATTCACATTGAAAATTTACTTGTAAATTTGGATTGACATTGTGTATATGTTTTATATTTTATTTTGGACAATGAAGTTGTTGATGTAATTCCATGTTGCAAATATATAAGAGTGGTTGTTTGTGCAAACTTATGTAGTGAAGAAGTGCTAGAGAAAGAGCAATTGTGTGAATAGTGACCTAATCATTCGATTGCAGAGCACGATGTGAAGAAGTTTGAGCGAAGTGTGAAGGAGTGTTTTTGTGCTTAATCAGAACTCTAATCAGGCTTTTGTAGAAGCTATTTTCTCAGTTCATACCTTGCAGATCTAATCTAAATTGTTGTAAGATAGTGTGTCTTCTTTGGGCAGTGAGCCCTCTTATATTTGAGCAGTGCGCTCTAGGCAGTGTGCCTGAATGCATGTGCATTCCCATTATCCTTCATTATACTTTTAATAGGGTATAATATTGTGGACTGACATCCATCGTGGTTTTTCCCTTAATAGGGTTTCCATGCAAAAAATCTTGGTGTTCTCTGTGTTTCTGAGGTGCTGATTGTTTTTGGTTTATTTTTCATTGATTAGATATGAGATTAAGTTAAGTTTGAAAAGATTAAATATTTTGTGACAACTAATTCACCCCCCCTCTAAGTTGTATGTCCTTGTTTTTCCAACAATTCGTATCAGAGCAGGTTCCTCTAAAGAATTTTAAAAGCTCGAGGTGATCTGAGATGGCATCATACACGAAGGATAGTCCTAGATTTGATGTAACAAACTACTCTTTGTGGAAAGCCAAAATGGAGTGTCATTTGAGGTGTATTGCTGACCCTTCTAGAAGATTACAAAGAACATATATGTTATTCCTTAGAATGGTCCTTCCACTCCTAATGAGATTAAAGAGGCTAAGATTAACATCAGGGCTATTGAAGCTTTGTTGAGTGCTCTGACGGATTCAAAAATGACAAATGTGATGGATTTGAAGACAACTCATGAGATCTGGAAGAAGCTGGAGACTTTGTATGAAGGTGATGCACTTGTGAAGGTTTCTAAGCTACAGAGTTTGAAAGGAAAGTATCAAACTTTGAAGATGGGTGAAGATGAAAATATTTCCTCTTTTATACAAAGAGTAAAGGAACTTGTGATGGGTATTAGATGTGTCGGTGGTACCCTGCATGAACAAGAAATTGTAACTAAAGTGCTCAGATCTCGTCTCCCTCTTAAAAATCACAGGCTAATGCTATTGAAGAGCTCAGAATAGTAACAAATGTGACAAGAGATATGCTGATTGGTAAACTTGTTGCCTTTAAGTTGAGTGAATTTGGTAATTTTTCCCCCAAGACTGAATTTGTATTTAAGGCCTCTATATCTAGAAGAAAAAAGAAAAGATATGATCTGGGAGATAATTCTAGAAATACATTCAAGTATGAGGAAGAGATGAAACAACTTGAAGATGAAGAAAGAGAGGTAGAAGAGTTGGAAGTACTGCTTGTATAGAAAGAAGGCAGAGGACAAGGTAAGTATAAAGGAAAGTTTCCTATTAAATATTTCTCTTGCAATAAAATAGGTCATTTTACTTCAAGGTGTCCTGAAAGAGTTCTTAGGTCTAAGCCTAACAAGCCTAGATTTCAAAAGAAATGCTATTATGCTGAAGAAGGTGTGACTGATAAAGAATCTAATAAAGAAAATGGAAATGAAGATGAATGGGTTTTCATTGCTATCAAGGAAAATGGTCTGGTGGCTACTGAATTTGTTAAATTTTAGAAAGCTCTTGCAACTCGAATTGAAGAAAAGGATGAGTGGGTTATTGACAATGGATTCTCGCATCATATGACTGGTGAAAAAAGAAAATTTTTAAGTCTAGAGAAATATGACGGTGGGGTTGTAAGATTCAGAGATAACAATGCTGGTGTGATTCATGGCAAAAGATCCATTTGTCTTGGTGGTAAAAATAACAGTGATGATGTCCTTTATGTTGAAGGCTTGAAGCATAACCTGTTGAGTGTTGGAAAGATGGTGACAAGGGTTACAATCTTTAGTTCAAAGATGGAAGATGCAGGATACTTGGAAGCTCTGGAAATGTAATTGCTTCAGGTACAAAGACAAGAGGTAATATTTTTCACCTGAGTGTTGCTAATGAAAGTTGTTTAATTGATCAAGTAGATGAAATCTAGTTATGGCATAGGAGGTTGTGTCATGTGAATTTTGATAACATTGTCAAGGTAAGCTCCACTCAAGCAGTAAGAGATGTACCTAAGCTCGTGAAGCCTACTAACACAATATGCAAGGAATGTCAGATGGGAAAACATACTAGAGTTTCTTTTCAGAGCAAAAACATCATTCTAATGGAGTATTAGAGCTAGTGCATACTGATATGTGTAGTCCCTATAGAATCAGAAGTCTACAAGGAGAAAGGTACTTTATGCTGCTTATTGATGATTACTCTAGGATGACATGGGTTGCTTTCTTAAGAGAAAAATGTGAAGCATTAGAGAAGTTAAAAATTTTCAAAGATATGGAAGAGAATGAGATAGGTCTGAAGATCAAATGTCTAAGGTTAGACAGAGGTGGCAAGTTCACCTCCCGGGAGTTCAATTCTTTCTGTGAAGAGCATGGAATCAAAAGGCAGTTATCTACTCCACGAACTGGATATTCTAGGTGAAATTTTTTTGATTGAAGTTATGAGATGTGAAGAATATGAAAAAGAGAAAAAGCTTTTATCTTATTACAATGAGGTCTTGGCACGTGAAGAAATCTACTGGCGGTCCAAATCTCGGGAAACATGGCTTCAAGATGGTGATTTAAATACAATTTTTTTCATAATTCAACAAAATGCAGAAGGAGTTGGAACAGGATAAAGCAGTCAAATGATGAAGGTGGCAATGTGGTTTTAGAAGGAAAAGAAATCCAACGCCTAGGTGTGGCTTACTTTGAAAGTCTGTTAGGCGGTGAAAATGTAGCATCTCCTCTAAACACAAGCATTCTAAAAAACCTAAACAGCAAGGTCACCGATGCAGACAATGAGTTGCTTTCTTGTCATGTGAAAAAAGAAGAAGTAAAGTCAGCGTTGTTTGAGATGAAGCCTGAAAAAGCTCCTGGGCCTAACGACTTCAATGCTCTTTTTTACCAATCTTGCTGGGAATTCATGGGGGATGAGATAATTGAAATTATGGAGGAATCGAGGAGGAAGGAGGAAGGAGGTGATATTAAAAGACTTCAATAACACCAATATTGATTTAATTCCGAAAAAGGACAACTGTGAATATTTTTCGGACTATAGACCAATTGCATTGTGCAGTTCAATATACAAGATCATCACCAAAGTGATGGCGAATAGATTGAAGCTGGTTTTTCCACGGGTGATTTCAAAAGAACAGTGCGGGTTTGTACCTGGCAGGAACATAACATATGGTATCATGATTGCTCATGAGGTGGTACACTCCTTAAAAATTTTGAAACACGCTGGTATGATTGCTAAACTGGACCTAAGCAAAGCGTACAACAGGGTGCAATGGAGATTCTTGTTAAAAGCAATGCAAAAGTTGGGATTTTCAGAAAAATGGTTGTGGTGGGTTTTCAGCTGTATTTCCATGCCCAAATATTTAGTACTTATCAATGGCACCCCCTGTGGTTTCTTTCAAGGTGCTAGAGGACTGCACCAGGGTGACCCAATTTCACCCTTTCTTTTCATCATTTTGGCGGATATCTTAAGTTGCCATATTGTGAACCTTTGCAACTGCTGGATATGGAAAGGGGTGAAAATTTCTAACTCTCTTCCAGCAATTTCTCATCACATGTTCGCCGACGACACTTTACTATACGGTGAAGGCTCTATAAATGAAGCAATAAGCATGAGAAAAGCCATCGATCTATTTGAGGTTGAGTCAGATCAGAAGGTGAATGTTGACAAGTCAAGCGTTTTCTTTCTGAATGTTGGTAAAAGAAACCAAAGATTAATAAAGGCAACCCTGGGATTCTCGAGTGGCGTGTTCCCAGTCAAATATCTAGGGATTCCTCTGTTCTTGGGTGCGGCAAAGACTTCACTGTGGGAGGAGACCATTCGTAAATGCAGAGACAAAATTGGAAATTGGCGTGGACGCCGGCTTTCGCTCGCTGGGAGACTGACTTTGATGAAATCGGTCATCGCGGTTGTGTCAATCTACATGCTGGCTTGTGTGGCTTTGACTAGGAAGGCCGAGAAATGTATCATTGTCGTCCAGAGACACATGCTTTGGGATGGCTCGAATGATACAAATCGTATCCCTTTGCTAGGGTGGGAGGTGCTAAAAAGAGCGAAGGAGGAGGGAGGCGCAGACGTCAAAGATATTTTTCTACAGAATAAGGCCCTCGGGGCGAAACTAGTTTGGAAAGTCTTTGCAAATCCTGATGACCAGTGAGGGAAGCTCCTTAAAGAAAAATACTTGGATTTGATGGATGAGGATAGGATTTTAACAGTCGCAAATCCGAGGAGAGGGTCAGCCCTTTGGAACTTCCTATTGGATTGCAAGCCTCTAATCACGAATCACCTCACATGGGCTATTGGAAATGGTGCCAAAGCATCATTTTGGCACGATTCTTGGTATGGCTATGAGCCTTTAATCAATCTTCCTGGAATGGAGGAGGTAGCTCAGTTGACAAGCGCCGCCCTCAGAGTAAGGGTCTGTGACTGTGTCTTTCTGCCAGCGTATTGGAAGGAGGGAGCACACCTGGAAGGTGTTGAACATGCTAACTGGAGACCAAAGGATTTCTCTGGAGCTGGAATTATTAAACAGGCGTATCTCCTTCACAGATGCTCTTGATCAAATAAAGTGGTGTGCGGCTCGATCTAGCTCTTTCTTAGTTAAGGTGGGCTACGAAGTGCTCAGAAGGGGACAGTTGGAAGGTGGCTGGTTGAGCAAACTCCACTAGAGCAAATTTTTGTTTCCAAAAGCTGGAGCATTCGCTTGGACGGCGCTCCATGGCCGTATTTTGTCTGGTGAACGCCTAAAGAGGCTTGGCAATCAGGGGCCGTTTAGATGTGTTTTTTGTTTGCATGAAGAAGAATCAACTAACCACATGCTGGTACAATGTTTTTTTGCACAAGAATGTTGGTCTCACTTTTTCAGGAAGCTGAATTGGCAAGGTCCTCTTCCAAATTCTCTAAAGGTTGTTTTTGAAGCTTGGTCGTATCTAAGTAAAGGTTCTATATTGGCATGTCTCTAGCTTGAAATCCTCGTGATGATTATCTGGCAACTGTGGCGCGAAAGAAATGCGATAATTTTCAGAGACAAGTCTATGCCGCTTGGATCGGTGATCAACAAAATAGAAAGTGGGATAAGTGAACACTATAACTCAAAGGATTCCAACAAGAGGTACAACTTCTTCTCTACCTGGGACGGGGCAATGGTAAAGAACTGGCCCTTAATAAATCCCCCAAAAGTTTCCCTTATGAAAAATAATTCGCAAAGAGCAAAGTCAAAATGGGAATTGCCTCCGTGGGGCAGACTCAAATTGAATTTTGATGGGGCCTCGAGGGGTAACCCGGGTCCATCAAGAGCGGGTTTCGTGCTAAGGAACTCAAATGGTGATGTGGTGTGGGCTGCTTCAATTAAACTACCAACAGGTACAAACAGCATGGCGAAAGCGGCTAGTCTACTAGAAGGGCTAAAATACTATGTTGATAACAACATTAAAGTCATTGACATTGAGGGGGACTCTGAAATTATTGTTCATGTTGCATCTTCTAAAAAGGCTGTGAGTTGGCACCTCCAATCGTGGCTTGGTCTAATCGAACCTCTTTTAGCTGATCTTGAAGACTATTCTATTTGCCACATCTTCTGGGAGGAAAATATGGTTGCCGATCTGCTGGAAAACTTTGGCGTTGATCAAGACTCTCCAATAAGGTCCTCTTTTAACACTAACTTGTGGCTAAATGTTGGGGATTATGTTGCTAGGGACAAAGCCGGTTAGAGCTTTTCAATTGATGCGGTTTTCAGCTTTGTAGCTTGGTGTTGGATCCTTTCAGATTGTCTATCTTGACAGGATTCCCTTGCCAGGGGACATTACCTCTATTTTTCTTTGCCTCAGTGGTGTAATCTCGGGGAGAAGCTTTTCCAAGGGTCGTTTGGTTACTTTGGAAGTTTTATGCCTTCAAATGCTGCCATAAACGTTGGCTGATGCAGGGGCTACTTACTGGGCGTGGAAGTGTGGAGTGTTGGGTGCATCTCGGCTGGTAGGGGTGGTTTCAAGGGATCACTTGGGTCTAATATGAAATATAGTTGTCCAGGAAGATGGCTTTTGTCTAGCTAGGCCTCATACTTCTTCTAACGAAATTTTTGTGAAAGACTTGTTATTGTCCTGAACTGTTGTATTTTTCTCCTCAAGGAATATAATGAGTGCTACCCTCTCTGGTAGTGATTCGACCCAAAAAAAAAAAAAATTATAGTGTATATAAATATTAAATATATAATATCTAAATATTATAATACTATACTAAAAAATATTAAAATATATAAAATGTAATTTTATTTCATAATATTAAATTAAGAATATTATAAAAAGATATATTTTATATTGGTTTTATCAAATGGTTAGATTATTTTCAATCGTCATTCGTCGATTATTAAAGTTAGCCGATAATGTTCATGAAGGTTAGATCTTTTCAATGGTCAACCATCATTCTACCACATTCTCAACCATCAATCATTAAATTCAACTGATAATGTTTATATAGGGAATGCCTTCAACATAATAAATTATTATTATTTATTTAATTATTTATCGTTCACTTCTAAATTAAATAATTACATTAATTACTTAATTCTCCTCTTTTATCTCAAACATCATCCAATAATAAATAAACATTTTATTTATTAATCAATCTTATCTTGCATGTTACTCCAATAATTAATTAATTATATCATGCATTATTCCCTCAAATCTTAACTGACACTCTCTCTCAGTCAACTAATATTGATTGACCACTCTTCTAATCAATCAATTATCTTAACTCTCACTCGCTCAAAGTATTCTAATCAATCATTTGACTTAACACTTCAATCAATATCTCATGCAACCAGTTAACTAGAATCTTGTAGCGAGTTGCAGTCAGTTAACTGGATAATCAATTCCTCTCCTTTATTCTCAGCCTTTGATCTCAAATCAACACCTCTTAATCTAGGTCATTGATCTAATTTCGTAAAGTCTATAAAATAACCCTTCATCCTTCACATTCATTATGTAGAATTTTCATAGCTATTCATATTTATTTGAGCATTCATCTTGAGCAATTGAGAGCATTTATCATAGCATTTAGGTCATCACACATCAAGCTTTTGCAAGCTATCATGGAGGCTTTGTGTTGAAGCAATCCAACATTTCAACTAACACAAGTTACTCCACAATGGGATGGTAAGATTTTTCTTATTTTTGGATTCAATTGTGTTTTGATTTGATTATATAACCCTTATTTGAATTCATGGCTTGATTGATAATTTGATCTCATTGGTATGTGGGTTTTATCTCATGTTTTTGAGTTCTTTGTTTGAATTCATTGTTGATTGTCAATTCCACTTTTACCCCTTACACCTATCAACTATTTTTTTTGTCTTATGGATCTTCTCAAGGTGGGAGTAAGGGGTTCTTCCTCTTGTTCTTCTACATGCTCAACCTCTTCAATAACTTCAGGATCATAATACTCATAAGTCCCACTTGAGCCCTCTTCTTCCTCTCCATCCTCAAATCCATTATTTTTTCTTCCTTATGTGCATCTTCTTGCTTCAATTTAAAATGCATTGTATTTTTCCTTTTTTATTTGGTGGGTGTTCATGATAAAAAATAGCTCTAAATTCCTTAAAATATCATCTCTATAATAAAAAACTTTCTTTGTTAGAGGATCACAAAGCTTATAACATTTACTATTTTCACCATATCCAATGAAAATATATTTATATGCTTTGGATCCAAATTTAGAACACTTTTCTTTAGACACATGAATGAAATTATCAAAGCCAAAACACTAAAATGTGAAACAAAAAGTTTTTTACTTGTCCACACTTCATAAGGTGTCAAATCAAGAGCATTGCAATGAGACATATATATCACAAGTAATGAGCAGTATACATAGCTTTTTCCCAAAAATATTTATCCAACTATATGCATCACTTAACATACTTTTGGCTCTTTCCATTATAGATTGGTACATCCTTTCTACAACTCTATTATATTAAGGTGTGTAAGGAGTACTATTTTGCCTTATGGTACCTACTTGCTTTCAATGCTCATCAAATTCCTTGTAATAATATTCCACTCCATTATAAAATCTCAATACTTTTATTTTATGTTCTAATTAATTCTCTACTAAAACTTTAAATTCCTTAAAATTAGTGAAAACCTCATATTACGTATCATAAAATAAATCTATGTATATCTTGAAACATCATCAATGAAAGTCGCAAAATATCAATATTTTCCAAAAGGATCATTATCTAATAGTATGAAAATATTTTTATGAATAATTTCTAATTTACTCTTTCCTTTATTACTTCATAAAAGAAATAATGTTCTATTTTGTTTCCCAAATGCATAATGCTCACAAATATTAGTACACTCATTAGAATAGGAGAAAGCATCAAAAAAAAAATTATTTATAATAGTTTTCAAAACCTTTTCACTTATGTGGCTCAATCTACAATACCAAAACATACATGTATTTTCAATTTTTTTAGTCACATAAGTGAATTTACATAAAGTAGTGGCATTTGGCCTAAATAGAGTTTTCAATCTTGTCCCTATAGCAACCACCAAGTTTCCTCTCTCCAATCTACAACCATGCTTATCAAATGTTACATGCATTTTTGAATCATTCAACTTAGATACAAAAAATAAATTTCTAGTCAATATAGGAATATGTAAAACACCAAGGAGGGTTTTAATCCTCTCATTGAATAACAGTTATATATTTCTCCATCCCAAAAGAGGATATGAACTATTTTCCCCAAGGTAAACCTAACCTCCATAATATTCTTTATATGTTAAAACCACTCCTTGTGAGGAGTCATGTGGTATGAGCATCCTAAGTCAACCAACTAGTTTTCATGAGAAATAATATTGCATGAAGATAATAAAACTCCATCACTTAATTTTGAGAACTTTTCTATAGAGGATTTTGATTGTTTCTTTTTGGTTATGCATTCCTTCTTAACATGTCCCCTTTATTGCAATCCTAACACTTCAATTTATTCTTTCTACCAAGACTTTTAGATCTACCCTTTGACTTTTCTTTAGGCCCCTTCTTTTCTCCTTTTTATCCACAATTTTCCTTGGACCTCCCCTAACATGAAGAGCATCTGATGAACTATTCATAGCTTTATTTCTTATATCCTACAATTACAATGTTGTAATAAGAACATCCATCTTGCAATCTTTGAGATTAACACTAATAGCAAGAACACAATTCTCCTGTGACTCAAGCAAAGAACAAAGAAACATAATGCATTTATCTTCTTCATCAAGCTTAACATCAACCAAAGCTAATTGACTCAAAATTAAATTAAATGAATTTAAATGCTTAGTAATCAATTCACCTTCCTTCATTTTCAAATAAAACAATTTTCTTTTCAAATATATTTGACCTCATCACCATTAAATTCACATACAACAAATCATGTCAGAATATTACACCATTAAATATAGGCATACATAAATTTTATTGTACAAACATGTTATAAAATGATTCAATCATCATATTATGTATAGGCTATGTGGCAAAAACCTACAAAACAAAGCACTAAAAGTATTGATTAGTAACATTTTTATAAAGCATGACAAAATTCTCAAAACGTAGTCCAACATCCTAGATTAGTACATGGCTTCTATGTTAGCATCATATTCTAACAAGCCAATTTTAATGAGTGACCCATCACCTCATTACAAAAAAATATCACTTTCTAAGAATTCAAATGAGTTATCAATTGCTAAGTTCGACAAGCAATATGTTTTTGATAATATAAACAGGGAAGGGCCCTGATCCCGTGGAACAATAGCAGATCAAAAAAAGATACCAAGGTGGGAAACATCACCACCATCCAAACCAAAAAACAACATGATAATGGCTCGCAGGCCCAGATTTAAAACCATTTCTATAGTCCAACCCATGTTTATCAAAAACAAAAAGTTACTATCAACAAAATTAAAGCTACAAAGACCATTGATTAAGTCCACAGTATACCAGGTGGTATTCCACCAGATCTTAAAGATAAAATACGAACAATCCCAGATATTGATGAAAAATAAAAACCCATCAAAATCAGGAAAAACAAAAACCCAAGCCATTAGTTGGCCTTCCTTAACAGGTCCCCATACTCCCCTAAGAGAGCCACAGACTCACACCAACCAAGTCCATATGTTTCATCCTTTCCCTGCTTCTTTAGCTTTTTGCTAATCTTTGCTTCTCCTGAGGCCGCTCCTAGCATCAAACGTCTCATCATCCTATTGGAGAATCTCATTAGGGTAACCAAAGATTTTTCCATATCCTCAAATTGGACCTGCAAAAATGTTAATCTACTTTTAAGAAAATTAATACTCAAATCTTCATAATTATTCTCCGACCAGAAAGCCCTACATCCTGTTCATTCCCAGTTTCATTCTTATCTTTAGACAGCACCACTTGCTCCTCTTCTTCCTCCTCTTTTTCTTCCTCCTCTAATTCATCTTCCCCCATATCGTAGGAAATTTCCTCAAAGTCAAAATCCTCATAATCATCATCTTCCTGAGCCTCAAATTCCTCATAACCCGGGATATCCTCCACATCAACAAACACTTTTTCTTTCCGCTTTTTCTCTTTTGAGGCTTCCTTCGCCAGCCGAGTAGACTTCCTTTCACCACTCCCGCCACTCCCCTGACCCTGTAAATTATCCTTGACCACCTCCTTTTGATTCACATCCTCGGAAATATGAATAACTTCACTAGGAATGACATCTTTTCTAGGTTTATTGGCTTTAGGGAGTTTAAGCAGTAGGGGAGAGTGCTTTCTCTTTTCAGGGGTAGCTCTGGTAAGCAGCAAGTCAACATTTTTTGATTCCTCACTTTTTTGGGACCGAGGGGTAGAAGGGTTCGACACATTAGCCATCAGAGAGGAACTCTTAGCAGGGATAAGCAAACGTCTCGCAACAATAGCAGGGGGGTTGTGGGGAGAATGTTCAACAACTAGAGGTTCATCAACTTCAGGGTTTTCCACCCTCTGAAACTCAACATTTTCCTCATCAGAAAGGTCAGGGTTCTCCACTCTAGCATTAAGAGGATTACCATGGGGATTTTGGGAAAGGGAAAATTTATACAGAGTAAGCATTAAGCCTTGGTGAAGCAACGGGTTAGCACCTTTTTCAATATTCAACTGCATTGAGGACAGAAGTTAAAACGACAGGTTTATGTGTTCCCCATGTCTAATGTGGTTTAAAATAGGAAAATGATAAGCATGAACAGACATATAGCGACCTTCAAGAGTGAAATATCGCATAACAAACAAACTCACAAGGGAAAAAGGAGGAGGAAGTTCGAGTCTGGCATACCCATTTTGAAACTGCTTGAGGTTTTCTCCATGATGCAGAAAACTATCCACAAAATGTTGGTAATCAGCTCCACTCTTTTTGGAAACCTTTAGACCAGAATTTTGCAGCCCCGTGGCCTCTGCTATGAAACAAGAAGTCACCTCAAATTTCATAGCACCAATAGAAACACAACCTCTCCTCCAAGAGTTTGTAAACTTTGCCGTTAAATTTTCATTATAGCCTTTGAGGGATTGGAAGAAGGAAGCCATTCTTGCGTTTTCGAACATTCTCCAGAGGTCGACATTTTGCGTTAGCGCCTGGCAGTTAGGCAGTTTAGTTCTTTTTCTCAGACCTCCCATCTTGCTCGTCTGTAAATTCTTTTTCAGAGACTGGCTAGACTTCATACTCCCCCCAACAACTTGCTTTCTTCCTGGATAGAAATCAACATTCAAAACCCAAGCTAAAAACTGATTCATAAAAGAGCTGCAATTCAGGAAGTTTCTTCTTAGGGACGACAACCTCACATTTCTCAGAGCCCAAAAGGCATTATGATTTTTGCAAGCAATAACAACCATAATTAAATTCTTGCCATTTCCCTCTATAGAAATACATGAATAACTGATAGAGGGAAAATCAACACACATTGAAAAGACAACCTTTAAGAAAACTATAATCGACATGTGATTATTGATCATATTCTTTAATGGGAAATTAATGAAAAAATCTCCCTCAAGGATCCTCCTATGTACGCACGTACCACCTAAGCCATCATTACTAGGAAAGCTTGATAGAGCCACAATGTACTCTTCCATCCCACCAACAACCAACTTCTTAGATATTCATTTGGTATGCATTTTCAAACTTTACATCTGTCTATAATATTTTTTATTTCCCATGGGGCAGTAGCTATTTAAAATATCCACAATTAATTTTGAGTCCCCTTCAATGATAAAATTTATGAACCCCAACTCCTTTAAGAATTTGAAAGCTCCAAAAGCAGCCATAGCTTCAGCTTTGTTGTTCGAACAAATCCATAGGTTCACACCAAACACCATTATGCAATCACCATTCTGGTTTCTCACCAGGCCACCAGCTCCAGCCTAACCTGGATTGCCTTTTGAGCAACCGTCAAAATTGCATTTCACCCAATCTTTCAGAGGACACCAGACAATACCCATCCTATTAAGCTTCTTAGACCAGTTCAGATTGGTTAAGTCTCTACTTATACCCTAATTTTGTTTTATTCTCATCTCCTTATAGTTCAACCAAGAGTTGGAGAAGTTGAGTTTGCTTGCCTCAATATTTTCCTTAATTTGAGTTCTAACTATCTAAGACAACTCCCCACTACTTCTCTCCACCTCTCTAAAAATTATGTTGTTTCTCTCCTTCCAAATCCCCCAAGTAACAAAGGGGGGAACTTGATTCCACATATCCATTATAACATTGTGAGAGAAAGGACAGTTAGACCAACCTTCAATAAACAACTTCATTGAGTTAGGAAAAACCCAATCTGAAGACAACAACTACAACACCTTAGACCACACTTCCCTCGCATAATTGCAATGGAAGAACAGACGAGTTATTGATTCTTCCTCCTGCTTACATAGAGAACACCAATTAACCAGATGGAAAACTCTCTTTACTAAGTTATCAATGGTAACAATATTGCCATGGGCCACTGACCACCAAAAACAGTTTATTTTAGGAATCAGATTCTTAAGCCACACCACTTTCCAGAAGGAACTTTGAACAACATCTTGGCCCTCATCAAGTCCTCATAGGTCTTTCTAATTGAGAAACAACCAGAGGAGCTACTTTTCCAGAGCCATTCATCCTCCCTTCCCCTATCAAACCATTTCGCCTCCCTATCAAATTATGCAAATTGATGATCAAAGGATCCCAATTCACCTATCTTTGACCCCTCATATTATTTCTCCTTAGCAAGGCATCAAAATCCTTCCATTTTGGTTCCTCCCCTTCCCAATTTATGTAATCACTCACCTTTTTTCCACAAATTTTGTTGAGGTTGCACTTTAGGGGATTCAAATCCTCATTAGCAGATAGGGTGGCATTCTCTATCCAAGGGTCCTTCCAAAAATCCATGTTGAATCCATTCCCTATTCTTTTCCTTGCCCCCAACTTTAGCACATTTCTTAACCTGATTAGGTGGTTCCATAGGGCAGAACCAGAAGGGAGATCCATTTGAGACAGAAAACAGCCAGAGTTCCTGTTTCTTAAGTACTTGGCTTGGAAAAATTTGACCCAATCTTTTGAGCCTTCCAGAAGGTTCCAGCCAATTTTAGCAGTTAAAGCTTTATTTATCATATGAATTCTTCGCATCCCTAACCCCCCACACCTTTTAGGCCTGCATACTTTATCCCAGCTAACAAGAGAAAGTCTGTTTTTTTCCTTTGTTCATGACCATAGAAATTTCCTCTGAATCTGTTCTATCTTCTCCCCTATATGAGTAGGAATTTTAAACAAGGAAAGGTAATACATAGGAATATTCTGAAGAGAGGCTTTAAGGAGTTGGGTCTTACCAGCTAAACTCAACAACTTCCCCTTCCATCCAGCCAATTTATGCTGAATCCTTTCTAATAACTTGTTCCAGTAATTATTTTCTAATCTCTTGGAAATCAATGGAAGCCCCAGATATGTATCAGGAAACTCAGCTTCTTGACACCCTAGAATTCTTTTCACTCTGTCCCTTATCTGTTGATCGGTGTTGAAAAAGTAAACTTTGCTTTTCTCATAATTAATGCAATGACCAGAAATAACATAATCATTAAGAATCTGTTTCCAAACTCCTGCTTCCCCCACCGAAGCATCCCCAAACAATAGTGTATGATCAACAAATTGTTGATGGGATTCAAGCCTGAGAGAAGAAGCAACCTTAATATCTTTAAGAGCTTGCACATCCACCAACCTTTGAATATTTCTTCCCAGGGCTTCAACAACTATAATAAACAGTAGGGAGAAAGGGGGTCCCCCTGCTGAAGACCACGCCCACAAGAGAAGAAGCCCTGGGGAACACCATTTACCAAAACAAAGTACATAGAAGTAACACAAGCTGAAATCATCTTTAAGAATCTACCATTTATCCCAAAATTCTTAAGGACAACAAAGAGGAAAGGCCAGGAGACCCTATCATAGGCTTTTGAGATGTCAATTTTAAAGGCCATTCCAGGCTTTTTTGAATGCTCCATGGAGTGGATTATCTCATGGGTCGAAATAACAACATCAAGAATGTTTCTACCTTTAACAAAACCTTTTTGATTAGGAGTTATCATTTTTTCCAACACCAGTTTAAGTCTAAACACCAAAATTTTAGAGAAAAATTTATAAATAATATTACAAAGGCTAATAGGCCTATAATATTTCATTGTGGAGGCATCAACAGATTTAGGGATAAGAGCTATAAAAGTAGCATTCAAATTACTTAACAACCTTCCCGACCTAAAAAAGTCTCTTGCAACATTAAAGAGATCATCTTTAACAATTTCCCAGTAAGTTTGAAAAAAGACAGGGGGAATCCATCAGGACCAGGGGCTTTAAGGGCTCCAAAAGAAAAAACAGCTTTTTTACTTCTTCCAGAGAGACATTATTAGTCATCATCTTAAGATCTAACTCAGAGACAACATTAGGAATAACATTAAGAAAATCAGCATTAACCTGGGGATCATTAGGAATTCTTCGCATCCCTGGCAATCTCTCTTTCATTAGTAACAATAGAGCTGTCCTCTTTAACCAATGATCTAATTCTATTTCTGCTTCTGTGTTTGAGAGTAGATTGGTGGAAAAAATTGGTGTTCTTGTCCCCTTCCGTCAACCATTGAACTCTTGACTTTTGTTTCCAAAATATTTCCTCCTTTTTATTGCATTTATACCATTGGGATCTCAACTCTCTTTCCTTCACACAAGTCTCTTCATCTGCCAAACCAGACTCCATTCTATCTTGTATTTCTTTTAAACTTTTTCCCATAGCGTTTTTTAACTCAAAAATGTTGCCAAAGGTTAACTTATTCCACCCCTTCACCCTTTTCTTAGCACGGCAAAGTTTTTCAGCCAAACAGAACATAGGAGTTCCAAGGATGGGTTCCTCCCACCATGATTGAACTAAAGCAGCAAAATCCAGATGAGTGCACCAAATGGCTTCAAATCTTAAAGGGAAGGGGCCCTTATTATGATCCACATGTTTTTTCAAAATAAAAGCATTATGATCTGAACCAGACCTAGGAAGAGCACAAAGAAAGGAATTGGGAAATATCCCAATTAGCAGATATCAAGAATCTATCTAATTTAACTTGAATTAAATGTTTTCCATTCCTCCTATTTGACCAAGTGAATTTAGTGTCTTGGAGAGGAATATCAATAAGCCCACCCGAGTTAAAGAATTCAACAAGCTCCATCATACTATCTGAGTACTCATCCAAACCACCCGACTTCTCAGAAGGAAGGAGGGGAGAATTGAAGTCCCCTCCTAGCATCCAATGTTCATCACACCTTTCAAAAATAGTTTCACTAAGTTGTTCCCACAGCAAAACTCTGTCTCTACTAGAATTGGGGGCATAGATATTTACAAGATTCCAAGACTCGTGAGAGGTAGGATCTTCCAGAGTAATCTCAAGGTGATTCTTACTATCAGAATGAAAATAACCTTTCAATTTAGAGGGGTTCCAGAGGGTAGCAATACCTCCAGATGCTCCTTTAGCTTCACAAACACAAAAACCAACTCCAGGGAAAATACTAGCAATAGCTTTTTCAAAACTTTCTTTCATCTTCGTTTCTTGTAAAAGGAGGACATCAACTTTGTTATCCATGATGCAAGTCTTTACCAAAAACTGTTTATAGGGACTATTAAGGCCCCTAATATTCTAAGATACATACTTCATTAAAAACATAAGCATCCACACCCCCCAACACAACCAGCATCCCTAACTACTTTTTCTTGGACTTCGATCCCGTGATCAAATCCAAGGTTTTTTGTTTGCCTACAGCCACATCCCTTACTGTATCTTTCAATCTTGATTCCTTCTAGGAGGGTTTTCCCACCTTATTGCCCCCTCCAACATCTGATTTCTTTTTCTTTTTGCTTTTCGAGGTGGTTAGTGACCATCCCTCATCATCCTCCTTATCACTTGAACCTTGAGGGAAGCCAAGAAGGGCCATCGACTCATTCAGGTTTTGAGCACCAAATTGGGAGGCAAGAATCAACTCCTCTAGGGACGAAGATATCTCTTAAAGAACATACTCACCCTCTTCCAAGACTTCCATAGTACCATTTATTAACTTGTTAGCCTTCAGACCCTGGACATTCAAGGGGTCCTCAGCTTGGATCTTAACCACCCGATCTTCAACAATAGGACCAGCCAGCACCTCAGAATCCTTATCCTTCAGAAGGGGAATGGACACCTTCTGGGGGGACACAAGAGAAGGTTGCACTCTAGAGTCCATGGCCTTAGGCGAAGAGTCTTCTTCAGACCTCTTACCTTTGGCTTTTGAGATTTCACCCAAAGCCACACAAGACTCAATAAGATGACCAAACCTCTTGCAATGTTGGCAGAAGAGGCAAGCATTTTCATACTCTAGGGGCTAGGTCCAGTTGCCAAACATTGACTTAAGCAAAACAGAAGGAAGACCCGTGTTAACTGCCACATTGACACAAATACGAGCATACACAAGTCTCGATCTCTCTTGGGTGATTTTATCAATGGCCAAAAGACTCCCAAAAGAGTTAGCAACACCCTAAAAAATTCCTTTCTCCCAGAACTCTAGGGGAAGCCCAAGAAGGCGAACCCAAGTAGGCGCATACACCCCCAAGTTAGCCAACGGGTCAAAGCCAAGTTTCCATTTACAGAGAGAAAGTTTTTAAAGCCCAGGTCAAAGGCCCATGGACCTCTAGTTAATACTTTCAGCATATCCTCATAGACCACAAAAGAAAACAAAAAACAACTCTAGGCATGGCGTTAATGGTGACACTACCTTTGAGGTTCCAAGTGGAAGCATCCCATTGACGCACTAGTTCAATATTTGGCCTAAACGCCAAGAACTTTCCAACCAAAGCCATTTTGAGGCTATACATCACCTTCAGCATAAGGGCCTCAAGGACATCAACTTCCCCAACCGAGCAAGAAGCAGAATCCGCAAGTTTTTTATTCTGGGTTGGCGAGTCATACCCCACCAACTTTTCCATGTAGGAAGCAGGAGCTTCCTCTGAAAAAAAGGAATTAAGACCAAGTGTCGGAGAGAAGGGCAACTTCCCAGAGATTCCAATAGTCTTTTCCCCATGGGAAAGGATAGTAGTACGAGGTGAAAACATCTTTTCAGAAGTAGGCAGACTGACTACTACCACCACAGGCATAGTAATAGAAGCAGGGACAACGTCCTTGGAATGGGGGGCCTTCCGCACCCCCCATCCCGCACCCCCCCAAACCACCCATGAAACAGACAACAAAAAACGGTACCGAAAATTCAAAAAAACAGCCAACGCGGGAAAATCATAGCAGAGCAGAGCCAAACGTTTATCCCCTCATAGTTGACAAGCAATATGCTAAATAGATTTATTTATTTATTTTTAGTGAAAGTTTATATTTTATAGTTTAATTTTGTTATCCTTTTTGTAATGAAACCTAAGATATGTGTTATGATTTATTTATGTTTGTATAATTTAAAATTCTTGGAATTTAAATTTATATATAGTATATTTGTTCTAAATTTTCTTGATAATTCTTATAAACATGTTTTTGCAATTTACAAGCATTTATTAACAAATATCATCTAAATTATTATTATTACCTGTCTCAACTCATTATTTAAAGGTTAAATTTAGTAACCTATACCAATGCTTAAAATGAAATAGTATTTGACCCCTCCATATTGCCCTCCCATTTATTGTGTTCATAAAGATCATAGTGTATTTGTTATGGATAGGTTTTAGGTGAGTTAAGCAAGCAGTGTAGTTGAAAAATATCAAATCAGATTTGATAACAATTGTCTTGACAAGAAACTACACTTGCAAGAGATTTTAGAAGAATTTAATACATAAGTATTTGTTTTTATATCCTCATTTTATATGACAATGATTTTAAAGGTCACACATAGGGTCATCCCACAATAATGGGTCTCAAACTTGGGACATCTTGATTTTTTCTTGAAATAATATATTTCTTAAAAAAAAATAACGATTTAAGTTTTGAGGGATTCCATCTAAAAGATTTTAATTGAAGAGGGTTAGATAAGACACCCTTAGATCAAAACCCCTTGGAGAGAACCCTCTAGTCTTAAATCATACCCGTAATGGAGTTTATATATGTGTGTGTATCTTCACATATCACTGGTTCAAATACTCTAGATTTCATAAAATTAAAATTTGATAAAAAAAATGTTGATTTCAATTTTCTAATTTGACCAAAAAGTAAGACAGAGTATTGTGGACTGTCCCCATAATATTTGTTTTATAAGTTTAAAAACAATTATCATTAATCAAAATTGATTCATAGTTGATTAATCTTTTTAGATGGCTCTAAATTATGTCTTACACTTGAAATCCAAATCGCTCATGCATCGAGCTTGTGTGTCTATACTTAATGAAAATTCTTACCTTGATCTTATTTTGCTATGTTATGGGTTAACTAGCTAGCTTTTTGTCATAGTACACATTAATGTGATCATAGAGCAAATGAATGTGATAAATAGTTTCCTTTCTTCACAAGAATTTATACTAGTTTCTAATAAGCTTAGAGTGAATGTATCTGAACTATTTATTTAACTTGCTGGAATTGACTCCAGCAAAGAATAAAACTACTATTTCTAATTTGTGTTATTCCATCAACAATAGTATCCTGATAGCCCTAGCCTAGTAATTAAATTTTTTGCCTTGATGTTGCAAAAGGAGTTATTATTGAAACTTTGAGAAGCAAATTGTTGTATGGTACAAGATTCTGTATTTTGCAATATTAAAAGCAACAATTCATTTAGTAGGTATAACTATGAAAAATGTTTGAGCGTATCCATTTAAAGACCTTTTGATCAAATATGTTACATGTAAGGAAAAAAAACTACTTTTTCCTAAGGGATGGTCTGTAGCATAAATGCAATGATCATTACTCCTTATTCAACTTGCTTAAATTTTAAAAGCCCAAATATCTCACCTCCAGTGAGCAAGGTCAAACTCAATATTAAATCAAGCAATTAACAAAGTTCTTGAAAGCTACAAATGCTCAAAATATGTTAGCAATATGGTTTCTGCATTGAGACCAGGATACAGAATTCATATGTAAGGTTTTATCAAGTGCATAATCTGGTATTCAATTTTACAAATTTTAGAGGCAAAAGAGAAAAATAGTTAGTTAATAAGTATTAACCATCAAGATGATCTAAATGTATAAATACATGCTTTGAAAAGCATCCATCTGATTGAGCTCTTCAAGTTCATAGAAGGTGTACATTATATGTTTTAAACAGCGTCTATCTGATTCAGGTCTTAGTGTACATTTATGGAATTTAAAGTAATGTAAGGTTGGTAACTTGGATGAATCATATTACCTGAATGTCAGTCAAATATTCCTTCCACAGATAATATGCACTGACAAGGTAATGTGTTTGAACAAGAATCACAAATAAAAATGATTGACACAATTATGCATTGAGTGATTTTTTCAATAACCTGAATGTGAAATCGTATTACTGATACATCATGTGAATGCTATTAATGAAGTACAGCCATGTCGTTTCCATAACATGATCAAATAGCCACATTCAAACAATGAAAGATGGCTCACCAATCAGTTACACATCCAATTTGCACCTAAATGTAGAGCTCAATGTGATAATAATATCCACCTTGCTCTAAACCATATTCCAATGTTCAGTTAACATGACCATAGTAAAAATGTTCTTCTCAAAGAGTCAAGACCTTTAATCCACTTACTTTCCATGCATTATGCCCCATGTGTCGTGTCAGTTAGTATTAGCAACTTAGTCAATATACTTACATTTTAGACAACAATTCTAATAGCTAAATGATATTCTGCAAATAGAATCTGCATTTTCCAGAATTTATTTTATAACCTCAGTTTTGAGAAAATAAGTAAATAATGGCATTTAAATTGGTACAGGCATGAAGCCAGAAAGCCTCAAATTAAGAAAAGTTATATAGTCTTAACTGAAAATTTTCAGTATTGGATTATCTAATGTTGACCACATAAGATACTCATGTTTCGGTAAAATTATCTTACAAAAATTGCAACGAATGGCTAATTTGTAGAAACCGGGAAAAAACTTTAGGTCATGCAATTGTGGTAGAAGTTGACCCGTCTTAGATTTAAGGAATTAGACTTGTGGAATGCTTAAAATTCCACCAGAGATTATATTGTAACCGGAAGATAACGAATTGACTACATATTGTCAAAATCTTGGAAAAAAAATAGTATACTTTTTCGAGAACAGCATTTCCAGTTAATTTTGCAGAAATAATTGAATACAACAAGAAGAAAAAAAATGTGCATAGTTAAAGAATATCAGCCAGGAAAGGTCACTCATTTTCCAATTGCTGTATGTGATTTTCTACCTTCAAGTCATCTATTCTTGTTTCTAAAAATCAGTGAAATGGTTCATCCCTGTGTTTCGAATGATATCATAGAGGCCAATCATTATTTCTGCACTTAATAAAATTATGATAAGCCACTCCAAAGCATCAGATTTTCTCTTCTGCAGTATCTCCAAAAAGAAGCGGACATTATGCTGCACAACAGAACAATATCAGATTATTGCCTCAAAATTTTTAATAATCTTTCAGCAAACATACATAGAGCAAGAAGAATCTGTATTATAAGAAAAATTTCTCAAGCAATGCACACCTCTACAAACTTTAATTTGTAATCGAGACTCCCAAATCGCTGTTGTAATTCATATTCATCTCAAAGATACTCCCAAATTTGTGCATATTTTGCATTTTTCCATGCAACGTCTGACCTGAAATAATTACATAGAAATGACTCAAATACACTAGCGACTACCCTTAGCAAGATAACTGTTGGGAATGTAAAAACAAACTTCAAATTAGATTAGCATGCACGTTTGCTTAAGGTGAAAATGCACACCAAGCAATGTCAAAACATGACTGGGAAACTTGCTTGCAAATTTCAAGCTTGCACATAATTAAAATTTTAACAAAAATGCAGTTACTATTGAAACACCCTATCACTTTTTCTTTCTTGACCAGCAACTGAATATATGAATCATTAATCAAAAATCTTCATACGCATAGTGTCCAATTATCCAATCTAACAGATTATTCTTAGATTTTCAATATTGTATTATTTCCATTTACTGATGTCCACGAAGTTGTATAGAATCTGCATTGATGATAAGCATTGCTTCCCAAATAGATTAAGGTTAATATGTACTAGAAGATCATGATATTATGGTATATGCACAAAAAGCCATTCATGTACACATACATAAACAAGTTGATATACAATAAATCTACATTTAATGTCAAACAACTACTATGTGTAGAGGAACTTTCTTTTCTGTCTGCTTTCATCCAACCAAAAACTTGAGTTGAATAGGGTCCAATCTCCCTAGAATTTGCCATAGAAATAGTTGATCTCAAATATGATGTGACTGCCTTGGATTCGGGCAAGCTTTGCATCTCATATCAAACATCATCAGAATGGTCTTAGTTCTTCGATGCTTTGGAGGCAGCAAGTGTGCACCATTTCTTCATGGTACTTTCGCTTCGAGTATTCCTTGTCAACCTTATATCATGAGCGGTGATTTTTTGTTCCTTTTTTGGCAAGTTCAAGCTCTCCAATTTAGATGATTTTAGAGATCAGCCATCAATATTCTTGTCCTCTTCATGCAAAACTGAGAAAGGACTGTCTGTGACCACAGCGGGAACATCATGTCACTGCTTGTGTTAGCTTTAGAAAAATAATTAACTTCTCGTTTTTGAGGAATGTTACTGGCATCTTAATGGTCCAGCAAAATTTTCTTACTCTGATAACCAATACTGCCATCTTATTGGTCTGTTGGACAACTTGGAACAACTAATATAGAACAAATTTTAGAAAGATTTTCCCATGGGGAATAAACTCTTGAGAGTAAAAAAATCAAGCAACAAGCATGCAGGCTAGAACTTTAACCATAATATTTGATTTAGATGAAGAAAAACTCACAGTTAGGCAGGCACCTACCTGAAAACGCATTTTAGATAAGAGTGTGAAATAGAGAATCTGGAAGCTCAGTGCATTTCTAATAGCACAGTGAGCTGAAAAAGAACCATACTTTCAAACTGGATAACCATAGTCATTAACAGTAGCTCAGATCACTCACATAGAACAAAAGAAATTTACTTGTGTGTTAATATAAAGCAAAGCAATTTCAAAATAGATGCTCCTGGCAAATCTGTAGCAAACCCTAACACACTTGCTCATGGAGGAAATGGTGAACATCCAATGGCTTTAAATGGTAAGGCCAGAGTGGAGGGAGTTGTGCAAAATGGGGATCAGCGTAAGCTAGACATGGCAGAGATGGGTCCTCTGCTATTAGGGCTTAGGTTGCCTATGGCTCCCATTACACCTAGCAAACAGGGCCATGTGAGAGAAAATCAAGAATCTTCTGCAAAAATAGGGCTTGTGGGGCTTGTTTCTTCTTTTGCCAAAGGGGTAGATGAGGCATATGATGTAGAGGGCAAGGATGCATCGGTGGCTCTGGCAAATCAAAAGCAGTAGATGAGTATCATTCCTTGTTCTAGTGAGCATTTGATTCTTTCTCTTGGCCATGAAATCCTGTACAAGAACCTAAAAAAGCTGTTGTGACAAAAAATGTACATATTTCTACAACAAACAAAACCATGATTGGAAAACTGAAAAATATTTGAGCCGTTCTAAGATTTTATTCAACGGACTTGGAGGAAATTCATGCAGCACTAACACAACCAAATGGTGAACCCAAATTCACTTTTTCAAAACTGCGGTGCCCATACAAACATGTCTGAGCACACCATTATGCACATAAATGTGTTGATCCATTGTACTGGAACCTACAAAAGCTGTTGTGACAAAAAGAGTACATATTTCTACACAAAAAACAGAACCATGCTCATCACTGTTAAGAGCATGTTAGAAACAAGTAAATTGGTGGTTACATTTAATAATTTTCTTTTGAAAAGAACCTTCTACCATCAAACTAAGTAGCATGGATATGGATGCAGTCATGCAAGTATTACAGGCATAGTGTCCAACATGGATATGGCATGTTTTCATAAAACCTAAGGACTAGAGGGATTCCATCTAATGGGGTTTGATCGTAGGGGGTTAATAAGAAGTAAACCATGGCTAACTTTAATTCAACTAAATAAGTGGTTATTCAATGAATTATTCACATTATTACTTATCGTTTACCTAGTATCAAATAATCTAGCCTAGAAAAAAAAAGCTAGACTTAGTAGATGCAAAATATAAAAAAGTGTATGCATGTTATAGTCCATAGTAGCAAATATTCGAAAAAAAAAAAGTGAGTAATCATGGCTCAGCCTGGTCAGTGATCTGATATGAATTGGATCACTAGTTTGTTTTGCAGACTCTGGCACAAACCCCAAGGCATGAAAAAATTTGAGAAAAATCTGCAATTAAATCATGATTGAGCCACTGATTTTTTTGGCTATTTTTAAGAAATTTTCAGTTTTTTAAATTTCCCAATTAATTAGAAAAATCTTTATCTTTTGGTTTGCCAAGTCAATCTGAAGAAAGATTTTTACAAATATGTTATAGACTAAGTTGCTGAATCAGATACGGGTACATGGGTATGACAATTTTTTGGGGAGGGGCTGGGCATGTCTGTACAAAAAACATATATAATATACCAGGGATATGCTAAAAAAAAATGTAAAAATTGAAGTATCATTATTTATTCAATAGAATATCAATATATTTAATATTATTATATTAATAATAAATATTATATATAAGACTATATATAATTATATCTAATAATATAATGTATTATATTTAGTTTTACTATTTTAATTTGATCATATAAATAAAATATATTCATACATATAATTTTATTTATATTAAATATATTCTACCATATATATCTGTATTTAATGATATATACTCATACATTCTTAGCCATTTGCCCTATCACGACATTAGAATGAAGATTTGCAGTTCATGGCAGAAGAAAATGAAGATTCATAGTTCACAGCAGAAAAATATTTTTAAAAAAACTTGAATTGTTGGTCAGCACTTGCAGGTCTGAGACTTATCGATCGTTGGCTAGGTTTGACTGAAAATATTCGGCTTTGTTTGAATGGAAACTAAAAAACCCTCCCTGTTCGCATGCATCCCTGTTAACATACATCCCCATTTGGCATATATGGTGCAGCATTAACAAGGGGAAAACTGTCAAATGCTTTTGTTAAATGTTTCATTTTAGGGTTTTTTGTGTTTTTGAAAAGACAACTGATGCCTGGAATCACGCAGGTTTGGAAAGAGTTTGGCAGAATCGTTTTGGTGTGAAAAATGTCGAACCCTGAACGATTCTGCAGGCATTTCAGGGCAAATTCCGATTCCAACACTGAAAGGCCAAAGAACTAGAAGCTGCCAATAGCAAAGGATATCATTGAGCCAATTCCAAAATTGTGAACAAAGATTTGTGTTCCAGTCCATTCTTGTGAACACTGTTGAATAATTAAAGTTCCACATAAATGATGATTGAATCGGTTCATGAGTGCAGGCTGTGAAGGAAATTATTTGGATATTGGAATCTTAACTCTTAAGTTTGAAAATGCTAATCTACACATAATCATGCCCAATGAAGACAATTGCCCAGATCTAAAGACAACATTACTGTTTCAGACACAGTTAAGTAAAATGTTAGCATTTTTTGTCATTTCTTTCATTGTGTTTTTTAACTGCAAGGAAAAGACACATCAATTTGTATTATCCATAGACATTGATGAAGTTTGAATCCTCCGATGGAATGAGCACAGACATTGTGTAAACCACACAATATTTTCAAAGTTCAGAATGTTTGCAGCATGAACATATTAAAAAAATATATCTCAACTTATGAACACCGTCTATATTGGGGACATACACCAAGGTCCTAGAAATTTGGGCTGTCATCATGCACATGTTTTCTCAGATGCTAGAAATTGATGTTGAATTATGCCTGATCTAAGTGCTCTAAATGAAGTAAATTTTGAATTTGCCATGTACAGTAGTTGTACCCTATATGGACAATCTGCTTTCACCATAATCTAGGTGGGAAAAATTTACAGTTACATTGAATGATCCCCTGTAAGCTATTTAGTTTCATCCAATACAATGCAGTAACATTAAACTTATGCCACTGCCAGGTGAAGTTTTATAAATTACAGCTAACAGAGTTTTAAGTTGAAGTTAAAGATGAAGATGCTAAAGTTGATTACCAAATAGCTTAGCCCATGTTTATAATAATGTTGTATTCACACTCAAAACAATTTCTCTCACAATCATTGGAAATTATGATTTCTACTCTATCTGCAAAAGAAAAGTGACCGAATAAAGGTGAAAGACAAGATGTTTGTTTTCGAAAAATAAAATTATTAAATTAGAATAACACACAACTAAGATTGTACTGTTTCACATGTATGTTTTCCAAATTCCAATTGAATTATGGCATAGAAACATTGTTTTGAATTTGAATTTGAATATTTTGCAGAAGAGATTTTATGGCTTTCACAAACATGATCCATGTTCTCGTTCTTTTACTAGAGGGCTGCATGCTCCAAGGTCATCCATAAGATTTCAATCATAAAATTATTTGAGTCTATTCTAATTAAACTTTCATAATTTCACTCTTCAAAAAGAGGATGACCAATGAAAGCCAGAAAAAATCATTGAAATTTGAAACCTTAGCAATATGGCCCAAAATGCACAACTTAGATGTAAGTTCACCATTGAAAGATAAACCTAAATATAACCTCAATAATAGATGCCTGAAATAAGTTTGTCTTACCTCCTTTCCTAGTAATCTTTTACAGCCAACAATAATAATAAATCACTCTGTATCAGTAACTAACTTTTCAGATATTGAGAGGAAGCCATCTCACATCTCTTCTGCACAATATTAACAAAAAATATGAAGTTATGGCTGCAAAAATCACCTTTCAAAAAGCCCAAGCTTGAAAATTACATTTGCAAGATTGGTATTTGTCTGTCCAACAAGTTGAAAAAGCTTTTTGCGCTTCATGGTAAATGTGCCTGTCTTCTCCATTCCTTTATTCAAATCAATAAATTCTGCCACCATACCATCTACCTGAAAAAGAGTCAATGTCTAACAGCTTCTGGCATATATACACTTGCTTCATCATCTATATTAACAAGTTCTGTACAATGACAAGACCAATATAGGAAAAGAACTACCTGTCGAACAAAGTGGTCAAGGGCAATGCTTTGTCCAAGCACAATTCTAAAGGTACGAATGCAGTCGATATCAAACCTCTTCAGTACTATATAGTCATGACCCTCCCGCATCCAAGTGTCCAATGATGGTTTCTCCACTATAGCATAATCTGCAAAGAAATATTAACACATAAGCACTTGCTTGCAACATGCAACTCCACACTGTAAGAAAAAGGTAATGTGATACTATGTGTCTTTGTCTCCTATATTTAGTACATGCTTGTTTGATTTTAGATTACTAATACTTTATATTACTATGATTTACCTTTACTAGTATTTTTATACATGTATATTTATATACGTATTTAAATATCATTATTGTGAATGCTTATTATTGTCTGAATAGAGTCGCACTCACAATCAAAGCATACAAATGGGAAGCTTGAGCACAGTTCCCTTAACCTCAAACAACCTCTGAATTTGGCCAGACTCCCCTATTCTAACATGATGTAAAATGATAGGGGGTGAAAGGGGGGAGAGAGAAATAGAATAAATGCAAGACAAAAGAAAGGGCAATGGAATAGAATGGTGTGATTACTCCCAACAGAACAAGATATACACAAAAATGCTGGAAATATAAATTTTCAACAATAGAATAGACAATAAACTGCTCATGCTATAGGCAAGAAATTTAACACTTGAACGAGGTTAACTGCTAAACTATCCACATAAAACTCAATATTGGGGAGAGAATGAAAAAGCCACAAAATGCTTCTGAATATACATCATAGCACAGCTCTTGAAAGAACAGAAGCTTGCTGAATAGAAAAATAAAACAGCTGTTTAGGCAAGAAAAAGTACAACAGCAGCAATCTTGTGCAGAGACAAGATGCTTTGCTTATTTATATGCATCACAAACAAATCTGGGCTGTTGAAAGGACCTTCAAATTATATATGGATCATCCTCCTCATCAACATCTCAGATTTGCTTACAAAATACCTTTTTGCTAGAATAAAGGCAAGTAGGCCTTAAAAATAGTGAATTATTTTAAATGTTTTTAATCATTGGCCTTACCTTTTTATTCGCAAAGGAACATTATTGTTACTTTCTTTGAGGAGGAATATTCTTTTAGCTTTTTTATTTTAGTTCACGTGAAACGCTCCTCTTTTAACTTTTGAGACTTCCAACTCACTTTTAATATTTTAGGTTTAGCTTTTAGCTTACTTTTAATGCTCCCCTTGTTTTATTTAGAGGTACTACCCCTCAAAGCTTACGTAAGTGAACATAAATTACAATAGCACAGAAGCAAACTATTTAGCTTTAACATAACATGCTTTATGCAAATATTAAAAAAATTCAGATCTACAAACACAAGATAGCAATAAACTATGTGAGCACAAGAGTGGATTTTAGCACAAATGAGGATTGCAATACAAATGCAGATAGCAAGAAGGCTCAAGCGACTGCTTATCTCCCTACAAATGTTTTAGCCCCCAGAAGTTGCCCCTCTTTGCAAATGTATTCTTTTACCTATGGGACATAAAGCCAAATCAGTCAAGGGCCAGAAGGATGAGTGCCATGAGCTTCACAAGAAAGAGTGTGATGTTGGTTCTACTCTGGCAAAGGAGTCCAAGCAAATTGAAAGGGAGATTTTCTCAGAGTGCAAAAATGTTGCAAACCCCTTCCACACTGCGACCATTTCTGCAAATTTAATTGTTGAAGGCAGATGCTGCATTTGCTCCTTTTGTCTAGATCCTATAGGTGAGAGGATCCTTGGCCTCCATAACTACAATTTGTGAGGGCCTACTCAACAATATTAATCCCCCTCCTAAGCTTTGTCTTTCTATGAAGCTCCAGCAAAATAGGATTCAGTTTTGGGCATGATGTCAATGAGGATAGATGATTCTCATCTCTTGGGGGATATCCCTAATTCTTTTCCCAGTCCATCCCAGATCTCTACCTCTCTGATCATCATATTGACCCTATTGTGGAACACCTGGGTAGTATCTCCCTAATTTGTCACTTCATGGGTAGGAGGCCACCTTTAATGAAGATCTGCAAATGGGTTAAAGAATCTTGATCCTCTAGCATTGACCCTTTTTTCTCCTCAAAGGCTTCTTTGTTGTTAAAATTTTAGTCCTGGGTAGATCAAGAGCTTGTTTGGACAAATGGTCACTGGTTTTTTGACAGAATCCAGGCCTCCGTGTGCCCATGGCACCCTTTCTTTAATCCAACCAAAGTGGTTTTTTCACAAGTCCCCTTCTGGATCAGATTTTATAACCTGCCCTTGGTTATCCAAAATATTGGTTTGTTGAAGCTTCTTGCAGAACTAGTCAGAGAACTCATCAAGATTGATCCTTCCAAAATTTGCAGAATCATTTTGTCAAAATGTGTGTTGGTTTATCTGTCAAAAGTAAAACCCCTTTCTCACACCATCTTTATTTTATCAGTGCACATCATCTGGATAAAACTTATAAATTATAACTTATAAGTGATTGCCTTTCTGCTACTTTCATTGTAATTAGATAGGACACTTCAAGAATGAGTGTAGTTTTGCCAAGGTTTCCTCTTCAAAGATTACTTATATTCAAAAGTGGATTTCAAAAATTGGTTACTCGAACTCTAATTTCATTTGATGATATTACAGTCAGCTAATGGTTGACCAAACTAAGGAGGTGAAATGTTCCACTACTGCCCTAGTTTCAGATCTAGGATTTTAGTGTAAATATGAGTGATCAGTCAAAACAAATAGAGATGTTCATGCATAATCAAACTGTTGTCTCAAACCCTATGTGATTAAATGAACAAATCAGATAAAACAAATTCCTTTCTACTATTAGAAGTCAACAGTAAATCTGAATCACCCAGACTTGATTATATAAACTGTGTTTCAAACAATTTAAGGAGGGCGGATATAATGTTTTGATAGAACAGTTACTCCCAACAGCAATAAGCAGTTACAGAATATAAAATTTTAGATCTACAATTCACATGATAAGCTTGCCTTACTTTTAGGCTAGCCACACCCAATATAGCCAACAAGGTTGTGCACAAGCTCTGTCCTGGGGTCTTATGCTAGTGATTGGGATATAAACCCTTGAATTGCTACCTGGTAGGTCTCCAAGTCTCCACAATAGTAGGTGCTGATCAGATCTACTTCCAAATTCCTCCTAATAGCATGTTTGGGGTCTGCAACTGGGCTCAAATGCCTTCACAAGGCTGTGCGCCAGGCCTGGATAGGTAGCGCCATGACTACTGCAGGTGTAAACAACCTTTTCAGGAGTGGTAAATGAGTGGCCTAGGGCCTGACAGTGCTATAGTGGTCTCTCCAACCCTTCCGAGTGTGGCGCTTCACCTGAAAATCAATTCCTATGCTTGGTTAAGATGAACTCTAGACTTGCATATTCAATTTAGAGGGAAAATTGACAAGATCAGGTCAAGGGTTTCGTCTCGGCAAACACAAATTTAGCATGACTTCCAAAAATTGCATCAGTCTTCCATATCCTTCGCCCAGCTAGCAAGAACTCTATTTATATATATATATATATATATATTATTTATAGGGTTTAAAAACACTTTTATTAAATTAAATGACATTATACCTCCTGGGCGTAAGGGACATGACAGTCCTTCCACCCCAAACATTGCTTGTCCCCAAGCAATTTCAGACTTGGGTGACTAAAGATCTCCAACCCCTCCCAAGTGTTGATGTTATTGTAGCGGCGAGAGATTTCTTTCTCCTTCGAATTCAAATATAAAATAAAAAATATTAAATGCCGAGGCGGACATGATAATTTATTTATTTCTTAAAGCCGACTTGATGAGAAGTAGCATCATTTTGTGTAAGGGCATCTCTTTTATGGAAGTAGCAGACTCTTCGTGAAAAGGCATCTTGGTGTCTATATATTGAAGGGCGACTCACATTCATTTGGCATCCAATTTAATTTCAAGACAAGTTTGCATAATTCAGGGAGGAGTTCGACTTCATACAGCAGATCTATATTTGCATCAAGGAGATCGATATTCATTATTGCTTGTGTATTTGCATTCAAAGAGGTGCTATAATCATTGCATCAGTTCGGCCTAATGTGTGGCTTAATTGTAAAGCAATTTGCTGCTCCTTTATTCAATATATAAGTGATATATTGTGGCTGGGTTTTTCTCCCTCAAGAAGGAGGATTTTCCCAGGTTATATGCTGTGTTCTATTGTTCATGTGTTGTTGTATTTCTGCTTTCTGTTAAATCTGATCCTAAAACTAACATGGTATCAGAGAGGGTCTAAAGAAAAGATCCAATCAGATTTGGTTAAATAGAAATTCAGTCAGGAAGTAATGATTGAAGCCACAAGCCTATTCGATGCACAAATAAATGTTCAATGTGGTTGCAGTGGTGATGTATGGAAGACGACTCCTGTGGCATTCGTTGATTCATCGATTAAGGGTGACTTAACACTTCGTGGCATTTTTCCTATGCCGTATTTTCTTTGGCCGTGTAGAAGGAAGTCGTGATGATTTATTTTCACTCTATTGATTACTTAAACTCTTTCATCGCATGAGTGTGGGTGTGTTGATTCATAATGTGATCTCTAGATTTAAATGGAGTCTTCAAATCTTTACTAAACGGTCGATTCATATTCCCACTTTCCATGAGGCCGAGATCGAGTGAAGGTGGCGAAGATGAGACACAGCTATAGGTCTAGCTCATTGGTGTACCAACATAAAGAGATAAGTATTTCATACCCTTGAATAATGTTCATGAATTTTTTATGTAGTTATTAATTCATGCAATAACATTAGAATAGTGAATCATGTATGCTTCTAGCATTAGTTTGGACATTTCTCTTTGGGGTAGTTTGATTTTATGAACTATTAGTAATCTCTCTAAAATGCTTTCAGGACAGACCGAGAAGCATAAGAGATTGCATTCAAGGGAGGAAGAGCTTGATGCATCCTGTGAGGAATTCATGCAAGCTAAAGAGATAAACTTAACTGGAGACATCTCTCGAAGAGGAAGAACCCATACAGATTGTCTTTGCAATCAGTTTCTTCGAAGAGGAGGAAATAACATTCAGAGGGAGTTTGACAAACCTTGGACGAGGAGGTCAGGAGGTTGATGCAAGTACTTGCAGCTTCAAAGAGAGTCACATCATCATGAAAACTTGTTGTAATGTATATTTCTCTGTGACAGAGAAGTATGAGGTGAAAGCCCTTGTTAGTGTATATTTCTCTGTACCGGAGAAGTATGAGGTGAAAACCCTTGTTAGTGTATATTTCTCTGTGACGGAGGAGTATGAGATGAAAGCCCTTGTCGTGTATATTTCTCTGAGACGGAGAAATATGAGGTGTGAGCCCTTGTCCATCTCTAAGACGAAGATGTGGTTCTTTCTACACGTGGGAGTAGCCATGGTGAACGTCATGTTGAGAGACTCCATGATAACATCACATTGAGAGACTCCATAATGAACCCTTTGTACTTGTGTTTTTCCACACATGGGAATAGCCATGGTGGACGTCATGTTGAGAGACTCCATGACGACATCACGTTGAGAGACTTTGTGATGGGCACTTGTGCACATGTTTCTTTCCACACATGGGAGTAGCCATGGTGGATGTCATGTTCAGTGACTCTGTGATGAACTCTTTTCCACAAATGGGTGTAGCCATTGTGGGTGTCATGTTGAGAGATTCCATGACATGGATATCTGGAAGGATATCTCCCTAGCTAAGAGGGAGTGTTGATGTTATTGTAGCGGCGAGAGATTTCTTTCTCCTTCGAATTCAAATATAAAATAAACAATATTAAATGCTGAGGCAGACATGATAATTTATTTATTTCTTAAAGCCGACTTGATGGGAAGTCGCATCATTTTGTGTAAGGGCATCTCTTTTATGGAAGTAGCAGACTCTTCATGAAAGGGCATCTTGGTGTCTATATATTGCCCGGCGACTCACATTCATTTGGCATCCAATTTAATTTCAAGACAAGTTCGCATAATTCAAGGAGGAGTTCAACTTCATACAACAGATCTATATTTGCATCAAGGAGATCGATATTCATTATTGCTTGTGTATTTGCATTTAGAGAGGTGCTATAATCATTGCATCAGTTCGGCCTAGTGTGTGGCCTAATTGTAAAGCAATTTGCTGCTCTTTTATTCAATATATAAGTGATATATTGTGGCTGGATTTTTCTACCTCAAGAAGGAGGGTTTTCCCATGGTATTTGTTGTGTTCTATTGTTCATGTGTTGTATTTTTGCTTTCTGTTAAATCTGATCCTAAAACTAACACCAAGTAGCATCCTCCATAGGCAAATTTTCCATTTCACCAAATATTCTAGAATAGCCTTGTTTCTCAACTTATCTCTCGTATCCACGATTGCCTCGAGCTCCAAAATCAATTTCTCTTCATCATCAAGCGGAGGCAACTTAAGTGACAGTGTACCTTGCTGTCCAAGAGCCTTCTTCAAGCATGGTACATGGAAAATATTATGAATTATGTTGTTAACTAAAGGCTCCAGCTCATATGCAACCTCACCAATCCTCCTCGTGATTTTATAGAGTCCATAAAATTGTGGTTTCAACTTCTCAACACCACTTCCCTTGAGGGCAGATTGTTTGTAGGGCTGTAATGTAATGTCCCCTTCTCCCTCTTGAGTAGTGCAATGATTCAATTAGCCTATTTCGGAGTTCCCATAGGCTAGTTGATGTGGTTAGGGGACTCAGTTGCCAGCTTTGGAGTTCGGTGTAGGGTTTCTAGCGCATATCAGTATTTCCAACACATATCGGCATTTCTCTAGTTTGAGCCTTTGTGATGCTACTTACTATTTTTAACAGTGCTATTTATAGTAAGTCATCTTTTGGGAGAGTTGGTCTAGGCTAGTGTACACGCAACAATATTATTTATCAGTTTATTGTTGGAGAGCCTAAGGTTGCAGTTTTAATATTTGCTTTATTCGACCACTTAGGTCATTTTATAAAGTTATATTATAAAATTAAGTTGAGGGGTAAAAGTGGTCATTAAAAGTGTACCTAGTGCCTAGTGAAACGACATCGAGTTGTTTTTAAAAGCTTAATTAATATTTTATTGCCTCCTTGAAGTGGACGCCTAAGGAGAGGGGAAAAAAGATATTTTTAAATGTTAAATAATTCCATGAGGAGAAAGGCATTGGGTTTTATGTTGGAATTAAGAGCTTTTTGAAGTCCATCGCCCTAGTTTTATATTTTGGAGTCTGGCTCTCATTTTATCATCTTTGCTTTGACGACATTGAGAAATGTTGTCAGTTTCATTCCAGGTCGCTTGGGCTGCGTAGAGAGGATGAAAACCCTCCTTCGTATGGGCTGGTTTCAGTGGTGAAATATCCACCCTAATCAGATATTGGTGTTTATTATCAGCTGAGATCACAAGAGCTTCAAGAGTTTGGTTTTTGGTGATGGAAATGATGAGGATTTATTAGTATTTTTTATGGTTTTTGGTGTGGATTGCTTAGTATTCAGTTTTGGTGTGTTTAGTTGCATTTTTTGGACATTGTTTTCCTGGGTCAGAAACCATGTTTATGCTCATAGCTTTCAAATGGTTTGTTGAATCAAAATGGGTATTCAAGTATTAAAAGAGTCATCTCCTAATCATTTCAAGCACAAGAACATAATTTTTGGCTAAGTCATTGAATTTTAAGAGCAGATCGATTCTTCCAGGAGGGACGCCCTTTGCAAGGAGAAAACCCTGTTTCTTGACCAGCACATGTGGAGCTTGGGTTTGGGGTTTTGGCACTGGAAGAAAGAGGCCTGGGCGTTGGAGAATAGAGAGTGTTGAAGGCCAAAGCTAGTGTTGGTTCGTTGCTTATTCTAGAGCCTTATTGCTGCTGTAACAGGTTCTTTCCAATCTGATATTTCATTGTAATAATCTGATATTGAACAGAAAATGAATATTTTTTATGTTGGTTTCATTATCTATTGAAAAGCTTTAATTGCTAGTGTTTCCTATTCGTTGCAATCTACTTTCCTTGATATTTACTCTTGCAATGCATTGGAAACAAACACAAAATACATCACTAAACAAGTAAACCAGCAAACAAAAGTTTTTCAAAAAAAAAAACAGGGGTGCATATTATAGTGATATTAGAGTCAAATTCTTCCTGCCATCCTGTGTAGACATTGAAAACAACACTTTCATTCTATAAGCACAAGAGAACAGAGGTATATTCAGAGAGAGATTAGAAAGGGTCATTGGCAGCCCCCACCTATTCTAGAAGGTCAGACATTATCAGGTGTACTTAAGGCTAATTGGGAGTCTTCTCAGTAAATAGAAATGCAGCCAGAACATCATGATGGTGAGGAGAGAATATTTGGTGGTGAGGAGAGAACTTTTGGTGACAGGGATGATAGAGGGAAAAGGATAGCAAGATCATCAAGTCCTGGAACTAGGATAGAAAGGAAATTTGACATAATGATAGATATGATGTCTCAAATGTTGGGAAAAATGGGGCAAAACATAGTGGTGCAAACTACTCAACACAACCCACAAGGTAATACAGGGCATATAGGAGAACATTGTGCTTCAAATCAGCAAAGTGGTAATGGGGGACAGTGAACTAGTTGACTCATTCATTTCTTCTAGGCCATTTAGGCCCACTTTCTTAACTCCGGAGGTACCTCAACCCAATCTAGAAGCTTCCATGCCATTTGTGGATAGCCTAAGACATGGATATGTTGAGTATGACTCACTTCCTGATGACATTAAGAGGAACTTATCTTACAACGAATTCATGGACCAGAAGAGAAAAAGAAATGGAAATGGGAGTAGATATGATCAAAGAGGACCAGCATTGCAGAGGGACTTATAGCATGCTATCAGCAAGGTTACACTTGCACACTTTGATGGGAGTGGCAGTTGTTCAGCTAGGGCTTGGATACATAAGTTTGGCAATTATCTATCCCTTAGACCCATGGCGAAGGAGGCAATTAAGTTTGCCACGTTACACTTGGACGGGGTAGCACATGAGTGGTGGTACCATGGCCTAGTTACCTTGGGTCATCGGTCAATCACTACATATTATGAGTTCACCACTAGATTTATTGAAAGATTTGACAAAAAGGACCCCGAGATTCATTTCAAAGAGCTGGCCTAACTTAGGCAGTATGGCACAGTAGAGGCATACATAGCTGAATTTTAGAGGCTTTCAGTGATGGTTATAGGTATTACAGAGAGATGGATGGTGGTCTTATTCAGTGAAGGTCTTATGGAGCCACTCAAGGGATGGATTAAAGCATTTGACCCACCAACTTTGTAGGAGGCTATGAGAAAAGCAAGAAGTATGGAGTGGGCTGCCCCTAAAGCTAAAATTCAGTCCAAACCCTTTATTCACAAAAAAGATAAGAGCCCTTTCACTAAGGAAACTTCACATCAGAAAAAATCAGTCACAAGGCTTAATAGAGACACACTAAATGACCTCAAAAAAAGGCCTATGTTTCAAATGTAGAGATAAGTGGTCTAAGGACCATGTATGTGCAAAAGGAGCCATAATACATCAAATAGAATAGTATTCAGCTGAGGAAAGTGCTTCTGAAAGTTCAGACCAGCAATCAGATTTTGAGGAAAAAGAGGAAGAAGAGCCACAAGAAGAGGTTGAAAAAGGGGAATCAAAGGAGAGTAAACTTGCCCAGATATATAGTTTTCAAAAGAATGAGTCCTTACGCATTAGAGGAGTCCTTAAGGGGCAGTGGATGATAGCACTAATTGACTCAAGTGCCACACATAATTTCATTGATGAGGGACTTGTTGCACGTAGAGGATTACAGACACATGAGGTTGATGGATTTAGAGTGATGGTTGCAGATGGCTTCACCATTAATTGCACTCAGATGATTCTACAACTTAGCATCTAGTTGGATAACCACGAGTTCAAGGAAGATTTCAATGTGGTTGGTATTGGGGATACAGATGTAGTGATGGGCATCCAGTGATTATGGTCCTTAGGAGAGATCACTCTCAATTTTCAAACCTTGAGCTAAAGTTTAAATTAGATGGAAAAAACATGGTTTTGAGGGGGATATCTAATGGAGGGCCTCGAGTTGTTTCTTGTAAGCGTATGGAGAGGATTTTCAGACATGACCAGATGGAGTGGGCAGCAAAGCGTATAATCATGCCCACAGTTACAGAAGAGCAGATACATTCATATCCTCCTGACATACAGGCTTTGTTTACTAAGCAAAGCAAGGTCTTTGGTAGCATACCTCCTAGGAGGCCACCTGATAGGGGTATAGAGCACATCATTGAGCTAGAGGAGGGCACCAAGGCAGTAATCACTACACCATACAGGCACCCAAAGAGACATAAGAATGAGATAGAAAAAACAATCAAGGAGCTTTTGGATATGGAGCATATCGGATTGAGCAAGAGTCTATTTGCTTCTTCAGTGGTGTTAGTGAAGAAGAAGGATGGGACTATGCGCATGTGCATAGATTACCCGGCACTCAATAAGAAGACAAATAAAAATAGATATCCCATCCCACGAATTGATGAGCTACATGGAGCAGTCTATTTTTCTAAGATAGACTTGAGGTCTAGATATCATCAAATCAAAGTTAGAGAGGACATTGAGAAAACAGCGTTCAAGTGCCATTATGGACATTTTGAGTTCTTAGCTATGCCCTTTGGATTGACTAACGCCCTTGTTACATTCCAATCTTGCATGAACAGAGTCTTCAAACAGCAATTGCGTAAGTTTGTTTTGACATTTTTTGATGACATTCTTATTTACAACAAATTATGGGAGGAGCACTTGAGATATTTGGATGAGGTATTGGGTATTTTGGAAAGTGAATCTTTGTTTGCCAAGGAGTCCAAGTGTGAATTTGGCATGACAAAATTGTTGTATCTTGGGCACATTATCAGCTCAAAGGGAGTTAGTGTTGATCCTGAAAAGATCAAAGCTATTCTTGATTGGCCTCCACCTACAAAACTCACACAGTTGAAGGGATTCTTTGGGCTTTGTGGTTTCTATAGAAAGTTTGTCAAGGGATTCTCACAATTGGCTGCCCTACTCACAGATTTAACCAAAAAGGGGCAATTTGTATGGTCTGAATTAGCGCAGCAATCATTTGATAAATTTAAATAGTTGATGAGCACGTGCCCAATCTTGGCCATTCCAGATTTTTCCAAGCCTTTTGAGCTTGAGTGTGATGCCTCAAGTGAAGGCATAGGTGCAATTCTCATGCAAAATAAACATCCTATAGCTTTTGAGAGCAGGAAGTTGAGAGGGGGTGAGAGAGCTTACTCCATTTATGACAAGGAGACGTTGCCAATCATGCACGCTTTTGCCAAGTTCAGACAATACCTTGTAGGGGGCAGATTTGTAGTGAAGACAGATCATAATAGCCTTAAGTATTTCTAAATCAGAAGGATCTCAATGAGAGGAAGCAAAAATGGGTAAGCAAACTTCAGGGATATGACTTTGACATCGAATATGTCAAAGGGAAAAGGAATGTAGTAGTTGATGCTTTGTCAAGGAGACCACATTTGAGCTCTATTTCAGTCATAGCAGCAGATTGGAAGGAGAAGATAAGAGGCTGATTATGCTAAGAATGCACTTGCAAACAACATTCTAGATGGGTCTTTATAGGATGATAGCTACCAAGTGAAGGATGGCCTCATATATTACAAGGATAGGATATGGTTGGCTTCTGATTCTAAGGTGAGAGAGCACATTTTTAAGGCTTTTCATGACACTCTGATGGCTGGTTATCCAGGATATTATAAGACATATAGGCAGATCCGTGAGAGATTCTCATGGAAGGAGATGAAGGATGACATTCTTAAGTATGTTCGTGAGTGCCAAGTATGCCAACAGAATAAAAATGAGCATACTTATCCTGCTAATTTGTTGCAGCCCCTTCCCATTCCTACTCAAAAGTGGGAAAGCATATAAATGGATTTTATCACAGGGCTTCCGAAGGTGCAGGGGAAGGACAGTATTTATGTTGTAGTGGATATATTGATTAAATTTGCACACTTTTTTGCTATATCAGCAAGGTTTTCAGTAGTGTAGGTGGCATTTTTTTTTTTCAAAGAGGTATTCAGGCTTCACGGAACACCCAGGACCATTGTCAGTGATCGGGACAGCAAGTTTATGAGCTTGTTTTGGCAGGAGTTATTCAGATTATGTGGTACGGAGCTGACCCCTAACGCTAGCTACCATCCTCAAACTGATGGGCAAATTGAGGTGGTGACCAAATGGGTGGAAGGTTACCTACGCAACTATGTTTCAAGGCAGCAGAAGGTGTGGGTTAAGTGGCTACATCTAGGAGAGTACTACTATAATTCCACCTTCCATATGCCTATTCAGATGTCTCCATTCATGGCATTATATGGTTACGAAGCTCCCAGCTTTATTGATTTACTTTTTGGAGATTGCAGAGTGCCTAGAGCTAGGGATCTTCTTCAGGAGAGTCAGGACATCATAAGGTCTCTAAGAGAGAATATACAGGCTCATAATCAACAAAAGTTGTATGCTGATTAGCACTACGTTGAGCGTGTTTTTGAGGTTGAAGACATGGTTTACTTGCGTTTGCAACCCTACAGACAGTCCACTCTCAAGAAGAGTGGGTCAGAAAAGCTTAAGCATTGGTTTTATAAACCTTTCAAAGTTATCAGGAGGATTAAAGAGGTAGCCTATGAGCTGGAGCTACCCAAGGACAACAAAGTGCATAATGTTTTTCATGTCTCTCGCCTTAAGAAAGCACTTGGTCGAATGTGGTTCCTTCTACAAAGTTGCCTCCTTTGGTTGAGGAAGGCAAGTTGATATTGATTCCTAAGGCTATATTGGAGGTCAGAGAGCATACACTGCGCAGAAGGGTGGTCAAGGAGTATTTGATTAAATGGAAGAATTTGCCAGTGGAGGATGCTACTTGGGAGAGCGAGCAGATATTGAGGCATCCTAAGTTATGATTGTTTTAGGGCAAGCAATCTTGGGAAAGGTGGACTGTAATGTCCCCTTATTGCTCTTGAGCAGTGCAGTGATTCAATTAGCCTATTCCGGAGTTCCCATAGGCTAGTTGATGTGGTTAGGGGACTCGGTTGCCAGCTTTGGAGTTCAGTGTGGGGTTTCCGGCGCATATTGGGGTTTCCGGCGCATATTGGTATTTCCAACACATATTAGCATTTCTCCAATTTGAGCCTTTGTGATGATACTTACTATTTTTAGTAATGCTATTTAAGTCATCTTTTGGGAGAGTTGGTCCAAGCCAATGTACACGCAACAATATTATTTATCAGTTTATTGTTGGAGAGCCTAAGGTTGCAGTTTTAATATTTGCTTTAATCGACCACTTCAGTCATTTTATAAAGTTATATTATAAAATTAAGTTGAGGGGTAAAAGTGGTCATTAAAAGTGTACATTGTGCCTAGTGAAACAACTTCAAGTTGGTTTTAAAAGCTTAATTAATATTTTATTGCCTCCTTGAAGTGGATGCCTAAGGAGAGGGGAAAAAAGATATTTTTAAATGTTAAATAATTCCATGAGGAGAAAGGCATTGGGTTTTATGTTGGAATTAAGAGTTTTTTGAAGTCCATCGCCCTAGTTTTATATTTTGGAGTTTGGCTCTCATTTTATCTTCTTTGCTTTGACAACATAGAGAAATGCTACCAGTTTCATTCCAGGTTGCTTGGGCTGCATAGAGAGGACGAAAACCCTCCTTCATATGGGCTGGTTTCGGTGGTGAAATATCTACCCTAATTAGATATTGGTGTTTATTATCAACCGAGATCACAGGAGCTTCAAGAGTCTGGTTTTTGGTGATGGAAATGATAAGGATTTATCAATATTTTTTATTGTTTTTGGTGTGGATTGCTTAGTATTCAGTTTTGGTGTGTTTGGTGAAGATTTTGGTGTGTTTAGTTGCATTTTCTGGACATTGTTTTCCTAGGTCAGAAACCATATTTATGCTCATAGCTTTCAAATGGTTTGTTGAATCAAAATGGGTATTCAAGCATTAGAAGAGTCGTCTCTTGCCAATCATTTCAAGCACAAGAACGTAATTTTTGGCTGAGTCATTGAATTTTAAGAGCAGATCAATTCTTTCAAGAGGGGCGCCCTTTGCAAGGAGAAAACCCTGTTTCTTGACCAGCACATGTGGAGCTTGGGTTTGGGGTTTTGGCGCTGGAAAAAAGAGGCCTGGGTGTTGGAGAATAGAGAATGTTGAAAGCCAAAGCTAGTGTTGGTTCGTTGCTTCTTATGGAGCCTTATTGCTGCTGTAATAGGTTATTTCCAGTCTGATATTTCATTGTAATAATCAGATATTGAACAGAAAATGAATATTTCTGATGTTGGTTTCATTATCTATTGAAAAGCTTTAGTCACTAGTGTTTCCTATTCGTTGCAATCTACTTTCCTTGCTATTTACTCTTGCAATGCATTGAAAACAAACACAAAATACATCACTAAACAAGTAAACCAGCAAACAGAAGTTTTTCAAAAAAAGACGTAGGGGTGCATATTACATGTAACCTCAAGAATACCATATCCCCTACCTCAAAAACTCTCTCAATTCGGTGACAATTAGCATACATCTTTTGCTGGTTTTGGAACTATTGTAGGTTCTCTTTGAGTGTCTTCACATTGCCTAGGCTTTGCTAAATCAAAATTTAGCTCCCAATACTCTACTATCTGAAAGAATCAAATCCATGAATGGAATAGCATCATAACCATAGAGTGCCTTGAAAAGAGGCATACCTATAGACATGTGGTGAGTAGAATTGTAGCAGTATTCTCCAAGGTGCAGCCTTTTGACCTATGTTATCTGCTGTCATGTAACATAGTTCCTTAAGTAACCTTCTATTCATTTGTTCACAATTTCCATTTGTCCATTTATTTGAGGATAATAGCTAGTGCTTGGGGTCAATTTCGTGCCTGTTAATCAAAAGAGCTCTTACCAAAACAAGCTGATAAACCTGCTGTCCCTATCATTCACAATGTTCCTTGGTAGCCCATGAAGTTTAGAAACCTCTCTAAAGATGGTACCTTGTACTCTAAAGATATAGCATAAAAATGAGCATATTTAGTGACCCTATCAACAACCACATAGATACAATTCTTACCTTGCACCTTCGGCAATCTTGTGATAAAATCCATGGAGATACTTTCCCATTTCTGATTTGGAATGGACAGGGCTGCAACAAACCAGCTAGAATTACATGCTTTGTTTTATTTTGTTGGAAAACCAAACACTCCCTAACATGCTTCAACACATCACGCTTGAGGACTTTCCATGAAAAATGCTCGATCACTTGCTTATATGTCTTGTAGTACCCTGGAAGACCAAAAAATGGTGTAGTGACATGTCTTCAAGATTTTGTCCTTCACCTATAATTTCGGTACAAAATACACCCTATCTTTGTATAGGATGAGCTCATCAACCACTTTGTACCTATCATCTTGTAACTTCCCATCCAAAATGTCAACGAACACTACTGCCATCCTTGGATGGACCTGTAACTGTAATCAAACACTATTGCCAAAGCCACTTGGCCTCTTCGGAAAACCCTCTCCATCATCTTGGCTAAAGCCGTCATAAGATCCCCATTAGAAAGGCCACAAAGAACTACCTCCTTCCCATTAGATTTGAACTTCAACTTCAAAGTTTGATAATTGTGTGTATTCACCAAGTGAGTGCAACCATTGCACCCGCAACACCAACTCTGTCTCACCAATGCCAAACACATAGAAGTCATCTTGCATCTTGTGTCTTCCTAGAGTCAACTCCAACCTCTACCTCCAATTATATTGTTGTTTCCTTGTGTGGCTACCTCTAATTTCTTCCTCTCCCTCTCTAAGGCTCTCTAGTCTCTTTGGCTTAACTGCATGCACAACAAACACCCAACACGCTAGCAGGAATGCCTACTCTAATACCAATGAAATGTTCCACTACTACCCTAGTTTTAGATCTAGGGTTTTAGTGTAAACATGAGTGATAAGTCAAAACAAATAGAGATGTTCATGCATAGATCAAACTATTGTCTCAAACCCCATGTGATTAAATGAACAAATCAGATCAAACAAATTCCCTTCTACTATAAGAAATCAACAACAAATTTGAATCACCTAGTCTTTATTATATAAATTGTGTTTCAAACAATTTAAGGAGGGTGGATATAATGTTTTGATAGAATAGTTACTTGCAACAGCAGTAAGCAATTACAAAAAATATACTTTCAAATCGACAATTGACATGATAAGCTTGCCTTACTTTTAGGCTAACCACACCCGATATGGCTAGCAAGGTTGTGCACAAGGTCTATCCTAGGGTCTTATGTTGGTGATTGGGATATAAACCCTTTAATTGCTACCTGGTAGGTCTCCAACTCTCCACAATAGTAGGCACTGATCAGATATACTTACAATCCTAATAGCATGTGTGGGGTTTGCAATTGGGCTCAAACTTGCAGGACTGTGCGCCAAGCCTGGACAGGTAACGCCATCATTGCTGCAAGTGTAAACAGCCTTCCAAGAGTGGCGAATGAGTGGCCTAGTGGCTTGACAATGCTATAGTGGTCTCTCCAATCCTCCCGAGTGTGGTGCTTCACCTGAAAATCAATTCCTGCGCTTGGTTAAGATGGACTCTAGACTTGGATATGCAAATTAGAGGGAAAATTAACAAGATCAGGTCAGGGGTTTTGTCCCAACTTGGCTAGCTGCTAGGGTTTTCGTCCCAACAAGCACAAATTTAGGATGACTCCCAAAAATCACATCAATCTTCCATATCCTTTGCCCAGACAATAAGAACTTTGCTTATACTTGTTTGAACTCACGATAGAAAAATAGCTCGGCCAGGTTGCAACATCCAAGTTGATGCCAAAACTAACTAAACAAGTCGACCAAAACTTTTAAATATATTTTTTATTTTTTATTTTTTTAATAATATTAATATAATTATTATTTGTAGTGTTTAAAACACTTTTATTAAATTAAATGACATTATACCTTCTAGGCGAAAGGGACATGACAAGAGGATTGGATTTCTTCTCTCTCTCACCAAAGAACTGTAAGGAGGTAAATGAGAATGTTTTTTCTCATATTAGAGAGGCTTAAAATGAGAGGTTCCTATCAAGCAAAGGATTTGGATTTCCTAGACTTATATGATTTTGATGATGATCTTTTGTTCTCCAAAGGAATTCTCACTATTTCAAAGTGAGACACATGAGACAAAAGCAAATTGCATGCCTACAAGAAAACATGGGCAGAAATCTAAAAATCAAAAAACATGGGAGGATATCTTTATTTAGAAGCAAAGGAATCTATTTGCTGGATTCTCAATGGACTATGGAGGCTCCCCTCTTCAAAAGGGGGAGGAGGGAGCTCTTGGCCAATAATTTGTTGTCCTCCTTTTGATTGGTTTGGGCATCTAAGTAGGTTGTCTTGGTTTCATACTTTGGTTGTTTTGTCTCAAAAGAATTTTGATGTAATCTATCTTTACTTCATTTCCCTTGGCTTACATAAAAGGTGATTTAAGTAGTAATCTTTTTTTCATTTTGAGCATAGAAGCATACAGCTTTCTCAAGAAATTTTCAGCATACCAAAAGATTTAAAAAAATTCAATTTCTTACTGTACTATTGGGAAAAAGCTGGGAAATATCAAAAACCCAAAAAATGCAATAAAATTCAGAAAGAGAGAGAGAGAGAGAGAGAGAGATAACTGATGCCTTTTACACTTAAAGTCATCCTATTTGCATAGAAAGTGGGAGACTGAAAGTAAACAAGTGTACACCATTAATTTTGAAAGTAATCTTGAGATCACTCATTGCAGATAACTTTAATACAAATCTTTTTCACAATGTTAATAAATAACTTTACCAGAATTATGATGAACCCTTCATGCAATAAAATGCAACTAAGGTAAAAATGACCTATTAACCCCACCATTCTCCCTAACTATCAAGCCCATGAGACTAATCTATACACTCCAAAGGTCCTCCTAACCCATGTAGAGACTTCAACAACTAGGTTTAAGCACATGCAACTTGAACATGCATAAGGATCCATTAGACAATAAATCTAATTTTATTCAAGATACAGAGGAGTTTAGAAATGCATAGGAAATGTACAGAAAATTTGACAAAACTTCCCTTGTGGAATTGCTCTTTTCTAACCAAAAAACTCCCAAGCTCTGCAAGGCAATCCACCTACCTCATTGCTTGCTACAATGCAATCAACTTCTCCTACTTGCAAGGCCACCTTGCTTCCTACAAACAAATCAGAAGACCTCTCCAAATCTCCAGACCATATTTAAGATGAAACCCCCCAAATGGAACACCCAAATGCAAGCATCAAATGGAGGCCAAGTGTAATGCCACTCTTTAGGAGAATCTTATAACGAGCTCCAAAAATCCATTTGTGGAGTGCCTCTATTAATGGATCATTGTGAACAAATCAAAGATGTTCTTACATGTAACCTCAATCAATGAAGCATCATAGATGTTGTCATAGTAAACCCCACACTAGATAAGGCATCATAGTTTGTCATGGCACAAAATCCAAGATTTCTTTCTCAAGGGTCCATGCAGGGAGTCCAACTTCATGAGGGGTTAATTACATGAAAATTAAAATATATAGGCCTCATGGGCATCCTTGCTTTCTTCCCATTGGGAGTGATGTTCAATTCTTTGACTAGACTTGGAAGTATAAAAATTTAAAAAAAAACTATTTTTGGTTGATGCTCATTACTTGATCCTCAAGATGCTCCTACATCACAATCTCTCAAGTTCATATAAAACTTCCTCAAAAAATAGCAACACTTCATCCAAACCCTTCAATTTAAAGTTAGTCATTGTAGAAATTTCCAATCCAACTTCTTGCTTATTTTTCAACAAAAGCAAACAAAATTACTTTGTTTATTGAATTAATTTGATTGCTTATGGTATCCCTTTATGATCTAGCTAACTCTATCCTTAACCCATCTATATCTGTTAGCCCTTCTCATGAAAATTACATCTCTAACATATAAGGACTATCAAGTACTATATCAAATGCTTCAAGGCAAATTGCATATGCATTTACTTCATCTATATATCATGCATTTTCCCCAAAATGAAATTTGCATGAAATTTGTACTTTTTAGTTATTTGTATTTCCACCCAAACCAATGGGTATGGGTGAGGATGATCATACGCTTTTAGACCAACCTTCTTAACAATTTCAGCAAACTTAACTTGTATTGTGAATTGTGATTTACTAGTGCATTTATTCGAGCTTTTCTTTACTTCAACTTTAGTTGAAATAATTTGTTCATCTCATCACATTGCTTATCCATATTTATAGTATTGGTAGCTATGCATCCAAGCTTATAATTTACATCGAAAGTATCCTCCATCTCCACTTCCTCTTGAAATGTTACAATGGAATTTTTTGTGTCCTCTTTAGTTTTATATTGTGGTGTAATTTCTTCCTGTTACAATGGCCACAATGATTCTTTGAATCCTTACACTGGTGTACAACAGTATTACTTATTGTACCCTTCCAATTACCCTTCTTGAAGTACCACTCTTTGTCCTTCTTGGGCTGACTACTGCTTTGACCTTGCTTGAAAGAGTCCTCCACCTATATTTTTCTCCTCTTTTACTAGTAGGCTTGGACACATGCTTCATCCAAGTCTTTTGGCCTTGTAGTGATGACCCTCCTTCATTTGTGGCAGTGGAGAACACAACATAGTTGGTGAGAATGTCCTCCTCTCCTAATTCCATGCCCAACAGCACAAACTGATTCTAGAATTTTGTAGTGTAATCCTACTTATTTTGCCCACTAACTTGTCTGTAATACAACTACTTTATCTTTTGGTCAGTTTTATGCCCATTTCGATAAAAAATTCCTATGTAACAAATCTTTGAACTCTCCTAACTAGACAAAATAATTTTTTTCTTCTTTTAAAAGTACTAAATAACCTTCCCACCATACAAGTGCATGACCGAACATTTTGATACATGTGCTTTTGTTGTTGGCTTATGTGTGTTTGATTCTTCATCCCTCTTTCCATGTGGCCTTCCAAGGCAGATGCTCATGTAGTCAAATCTTTCTTTCTTACTTCATTTTTATTGGTAAATCCAGGGATTAACTAGCCCCAACCAATCAGGCCACAAACAAGGGGCACCTTCCCATACATTGAAAGATTCCCTCCACCAAGGACTAACTCAACCAACACAACAATATCCTCTACAAGACTTGAACTTGGTACCTATCAACAAACAACCAATAGACATACCATTAATTCATGCACCCACGCACCTACGTTTTTACTTCATTCCACTTGCAAGTATTAATTTCTGTATTGCAAAAAAGAAGCTCCTTATTGTTCAAAGATCTAGTACCTGCCATACAACTCTTTTCTACAACTCAAAAATATAAGAAATCTGCTTTGATACCAAATTGATCTATAATTTCTCAAATTCAAACTATAGAAATTACTAGAAAACAATATAAACTACTATTCTACTTGCTTGCACAAATGACAATACTCAAAGAAATGAATGTTGCTCAAAAATAAATAATAATGTGCTAGAAATTATCATGTCCCCTTTTTCGGATGAGGTTAATTAGAAACACCTTAGCCTATTATTTTATTTCCTGTAGGCTAAAGGCAAGGATAAGGGAAATAATTTAATAATTTAACTTAAGTTGTTCAAAAAGTAACTTTATGACTTATTCATAAAAAAGCAACTTATGTTTTATTATTAAAAAGCTTGTTTTAAAAAAGGGGCAAAAGGTGTTTCTAGGAATGGGGTCCAAAAGTAGTTTTTTTAAAAGGACTTTCTAGACACTTTTCATCAACAATTTTTTCGAGAGAAAAAAGGAAAAAGAAAATAATATTAGTTTTCCTAAAAACTAAAGAGTTAAGCAGTGGAGAGGATTACCAATTTCATATTATCAAAACATTGTTCATCTTTTCTAACCTGGGATGAAAACTCTGGCAAAAAATGGATTTGAGGATGAAAACTCTCCTATTCATTTGAGTAATTCCATCTAGAGATTGCTATTGAGCTGAACAGTTGCAGAAAGTTTTCAAGTTTCAATTATTTTGGATGTGTGAGATTTTACAGAATATATTACAGTTTGGTGTGATTTTCTAGAATTTGTGTGTGTGGAATTTCGATACCTGATTAAGATGATTTCAAAATATCTATTTATTTGGGATTTATAATGATAAATATTTTAATATTAATAGTCACCAAGTCCTTGGCTGGCTATACCGTTTCTTATTCCAATTGTACCTCTTATTGCTGATTATAATCAATATAGCATATTGATTTTATTGAATGATTTGTATTTATTATGGCCTGCCATATCATTTTAAGGAAGCTACAATTCAAAGTATGAAGTGATATTAATATGGTTTTTGAAGTAAATATTGTTGGCCATACACTTCAAGGGGTTGTCGTACTATTTATAAGGGTATTTAATATTTGTTATTGGCTGCTTATTAATATCAAAGGAGATTGCAGTTTTGGTTGATCCTAATCTAATACAAGATTAGCCTGTCGTACTCCTTCTAAGGCAGTCATACCATTCGAGGTATGTTGCATAAATTTTGAGTATCATTTTATATTTCAAATTCTGACATTATATTTCTGCAGTTAACATTCAAGAAAATAGTTCATTAGAATAATATTACTTTTGTGCTGTTTACTACCAAAAATAATTTAAAATTTGAAGTTGATTTCAGTATTACAAGTCTTGATGGTTAAGCCACCACAATATTGATGAATCATTTTCAATTTCCAACATTATTATTTGTAATGATAATTTGTGCGGTTTTCTGCTGGATTTAGTATTTGTAATTATTCTAAAAGCTAGCCACTAAAACTAGCTTTAGTTATTTCAATTATCAGTTTGTAATTTGGAAGGTTTACCACCAAAATAAACATTTCATTATTTTCAAAATTTGCAACACTCACAATATTGAGTTGTGTGGCTTGCTGCCAATCAGCATTTATTTATAATATCATTATAACCCTTTCTTCGTGTGCTCTCACCTTGCCCACATTGGGATCTTGGTGATCACAAGGTGCTAAGTTTTCATGCTTGTTTATTGTGAAGTGCAAATTCAAAAAAAAAAAATCAGTCTGAGACATTACAATGGTATCAGAGCAAGTGGCTAACTTATTGATGCAGATTACATCACATGCATGCCAGTATGGAAGACAGAAAAATGAAATCATTTCAAGAATCCATGTCAGAAATGCTACAAACTTTGCAGAATATAAATAAGGAAATGAATTATTTCATTGTTCCAGTGAAACAAAGTGACAAATGTGCAAAAAAGGAAGATAGTCAACAAATAATCAATCTTTGATTGGTCCCACTTCCAATCTTCTTCAGCCAAGGTACCTACAAAAAGAAGTACACAAGAAAAGCCCAAGCTTTAAGAATCAATTAGTGGAGCAGTTTGCTATTAGTTTAAATGCTCTAAATTCATTTAGATACACACAAAAGAAAGATCCAATTCAGGAGGTGTGGTTAAAAGAACAATGTGATAGAGATGAATGCAAACTTCTTTCCAGTGAACTTGGAGTCAATATCAATATTAATGCTTTTTGGCAAACATATTTTATGAATACTTAAATAAAGAAAACATTTATGTTGTCTCTTGGGATAACATCCACCAGAATTTATCATTATTATAGGTTAGGTGAAATTATTTTCATCCATAGTTTTTATGAAAGCTTCAAAGTGCAAAATTTAGGGTCAGATCCCATTAATAGTCCTTTGAAGTTTTTGTCTCTGAAAGTTAAGTTGTTCAAATAATTTTCATGAAAAAGTGGAATATCATGAAGGACCTATGTTACCCCAAGTTTCCGAGACGGGGACGATAGGGAACAGGGGGACACATTTTGGAGTCCCCGATTTTTTGGGCCATTTTTGGGGACGGCAAGGGATGGCTATATAAAAAATAGGAAAAATTCAAAATATATAGGAAAATTTTAAATTTCCATATGATAACATTGATAAAGCATTCATATATGCATTATAGAACCTTAATACATAACATTTGTGTTGAATTGAGAGTTCACATGAGAGTCAAAAATCGAGCAAATTAGCAAATGTCAAACTTAATTCAAATTGCTTTCATAATTCATTGTCAAAATGGCATATGCATATGATATTAAAAAACAATATACAAGTTACAATAAAATGCCCAAAGGCTACAAGTTTTACTTTCGATTACAATATGAAAATACAAACAAAAAAGAACGTACACTGCTGCCCCTAATCTGCATCTCTCAACACTACATCAAAATCGAAGTCCTTTGAGTCACTACCACTATGAGGGTCCACCTCATCCAATAGAATCCCAACCAATCCCTTTGGTGCCTCCTCATCATCAACCTGGGCGACGTCTACAAGATCAACATCCCGCTGTAAAGCTAGAGTCTATCGATACTTTGGAGTCTAACAATCCTGAAGTCGAAGAGCACTATGCATGACCACTAGCTTCTCTGCTCGTCAAGAGGTAAGTCTATTCCTCTTGATGGAGTGGATAAAGCCATATGTGGACCAATTCCTCTTTGTAGCAAAGGAACTGGCAACCTATGAAAGGAGGCGAACGGCAAGTGTCCTCAACTATGGCATATCCTTCTCATGCCATGTCCACCATCCAATAGGGTCAATCTGAGCTAATGTAGCTCTATTTATCTTCGCATTTGGTTTACTGAATGTTGGACCACGAAGATTTGTGAAGGCAAAGCATTGTGTGCGAAATATTGTGGACTCCTCAACTGAATACATCTTATGAAAGGCCTTCATTGGCCCTCCTTTTCACCTCTTCGTCATCACAAGGAAGCAACCTTCCAGCCTTTGGTGCACACCATTTGGGATCAAGAACAAAGGCTGCCATATGAAGTAAGGTATTCATTGTGTTCCACCTCCACATCACAATGGGCTTAATATGTTGCTCATATAATCCCAAGTAGGATCCTTAGCCAAAATTGTTTTCTTTATCTTTCCAAGCATGCTGTCAAATGTCTCATATATCTCTCCAAGACTAGGAGAGTCCGTATCAACATATCCAATGACATCTACAACAAGTGAGATGAAAGAGCAAACATATCTGCAAAATGCAATCAAAAAATTCAAAAGAATTAATTGAAAATTTTATTAACAAGTTAGAAACTTCGAAAGTTGAAACATTGAACAATAGAATTAAAATATTAAAATCAGAAATTTAATATGAATGTCAGCAATTTAATATTTTAATATTTAATAAAATCAGCAATTTCTTACCTCACAATGGACCACCAGTCGTCATCAAGGATCCCTTGTTTGATGGCTTTTCCTTCGGTAGAGCTTGAATTAGGCCATCTACTCCACTCTGAATTCGCCATCATCAATTGCAAAGGCTCATGCACCTCAATCATCCTCTCTAACAAGATGAAGTAACTAGCATATCTTGTCTCAACAAGTTTGAGGAATTCCTTCTTTGAAAACGTCAAGAAAAGAGCAAGTGAGGTGTGGTGGTTGCAAATGAACATTTGGATATCTCTAGCTTCTACCACCACTTGCTTCACCCAATCTATTTTCCCTATGTCTTTCAATGCATGAACACGACATGAGGTCCAAAAGATGTGCTTGTAAACACCCTCCACCATTATACCAACCAATCTGCACACACATGTTGAATCAATGACCACCTATACAACATTTGAGGCCCCAACCTCCTCTATGGCCTCTCTCAAAATGCTAGACTAGATGTTTGCATCCTTACGCTTCCCTGAACAATCCATGGCTCTAAGAAAATAAGATCCAATTGGGCATGTGACTATGATATTGACGGGTGGCCGATGTCTAATGTCAGTCCATCCTTCCATCACAATAGAACAACCTGTCCTAATCCAAGTTTGCCTCATCCTCCATTAGCAAATTAACCTTAAAATATTCTTTGTCTAAGAGGGTAGCACGTAGTTTATGATCTCCAAGGGGTACAAATGAGGGACCAATAGATGCTACATCTTTGATCATTTGTTTGAAATAAGAGGAACGAGCCACATGGAATGGGATGGCATGGGCATAAAAAAAAATGGCAATGGAAGACTTTGTTGCATCTCGTGCCTGCACATTAAACATACCTAGAACCAGGTCTTTATAGTACCCCAAGGCTTGGAAGACTTGGACCACAATTATCCCATATTATGCATTTTCTTCTCGATAACTCCCTCAGGAAATAAAATAACAAAAAAACAACTAGAGTACCAAATTTAAAGACATGCTTCTTTTCCTTAGTCATAATAAGGTTCTCCATAAGTTACAACCTAAGCAACTCACAAAGATCAAAATCTTTTCCTTTCTCCACCATTTCATATGTAGTGTGAATTGTCGTAGCAGACACTAAATTTACCCAGTTAGTGAAATAGTTTTTTTGCTTAATCATGAGGCAGCATACTTGACGAAAAGGTTTATAATAGACTTTGTAGTTAAATCTCTTCCACCAAATTTAGCACCAATTAGCCTTGTGAATTCATCATTTTTCACCGCTTTTAAAACTGGAATGGTTCCAATATCACAAAGACCAGTCACATCTCAAATTGCCTCCTTGTTGATAACCCCTGGTTCATTTAACCACACAAATTTGCTATGGACCCTACTAAGGGCCATTCTGACAAACTTCACCTCACTCTCACTAGAAAATTTTGGAAACCAATTCCAAATGTTCAGCTTCATTCGAACTAGGTTTTCATATTCTACCTTAAGCAATAGATCATCTCCTATCAACTCATTGTCCCACAAATCCTTCAGCTCTTGGTGATTGAATTCTTCTAACTTCCCATTTATGTTCTTGGATCTTCGTTGGGTAGCACATGGCTTGGAATGTGTGAGAATGCACCCATGAGGTCATTTTTATACACTTTCCACGAAAATCTTCTAAATCTAGGTTGGGATCCCTCTGAGATTTCCACAATAGTAGGAGTGGCCATTCTCCTCAAATAGCTTGAATATTCTTTAACAAAAAGTTCCTTAAACTTTAAAATCCACATAATTCAAATAAGAGAGAATACCTTTTTTGCTTGTCGAGGACTAGGGTTTTGATGTACGATGCTCTAAATCACCTTTAACTCACTTCATATTTCACTGCTTCTTCCCAATTGCACAAATGTGTCTTACTTTAAGTTAGTTTCTTGCTTTATTACTTGTGAATTTTTCCCTAATTTGCATTTATTGCCTTTCAACTTTTAAAGCTAACAAATACTTTATGAAACACACTGTAAACAAAAGAGGGTTTCACAATTCTTCAGATCTGCCTATTTTTTGCTGGAGATTTTTCTAATCCCTTCATAATGATGACTCACACCACATATCCTTGTGTCATTTCTTGACACCACATATATCGAGGGCCTTTTATATTTTTTAATGACTGCTCCCCTTGAAACCGTTATAGAGTTCAGTTTTTGGAAGAAGCATCTACACTAGATGTAGATACAAATGTATTTGAACCATCCTTTTTCTTCCAAATTTTTTCCATTTCTTTTCTTACTTCAACAGGATCTACTTTGTTCACAAACTTGTTCTTTTGTTCTGGTTTAGTTTTCTTCCCAATTTTGCTCCTACAAAATTTTGAGATATGTCCTAGTTTGTTGCAAGTGTAGCACACAACATATCTTTGATCAAACTAATTTTCATTCATCCTTGACTTGCACTGATTACCCTTATGTCCGAAGATATTACATGTGTAACAATAGCCTTGAAAAGATTGAATCCTTCTACTAGCATTAAACATGTTCAACATTATCTAGCTTCTACACTCGATAGCTCTGTGTCCAAACTTATTACAAGTATAGCATTTTCCAATAAAGAATCCAACATTCTGACTCATTCTATTCTAGTTTATCCTACTTCTACATTCAATTGCTCTATGATTGAATTTATTGCATGAGAAACAAAAGCCATTAAAAGATGGGTACCTATGAGCATTCAGCTGTCAAATGGGAATCCTTCCAGTATTACTCCTTTGGTTCTTGATATTTCCTTGAAACTTTTTCTAATTTTCCACTTTGTTGGAGATAGGTTTTTCCTTTGAGCTTTGTCCTTCAATTCCTAGACCACTTTTATCCTTAGAGGGTTTTTGAGATGCAATCAACTCATCAAGCTTTGTAGAGCTTGTTTTAAATTTTTCTTCATGAGCTTTCACTTTTTCCAGATCAAATCTTAGGGTTACCACTTCTTGTTCAAGCTTTGTACATTCATCAATTTTATTTTGAATCTCAACTTTTTGACACTCCTCAATTCGCTTCTTCTCTTCTACTTGCACCTTCAGTCTGGAAATTTCTTCATTAACCTTTTTCAACTGATCACTGACTTCTCTATGCCTTTCCTTGAACTTTTTGATCTACTCTCTTAACTTTATGATGCATTCATCTGCTTCCTTTAAGTTTCCTTCTCATCTTCGATTTTGTCCAATTCTTCAAGGGCAACATTGATTTCCTCAGATATAGAGTTTTCTTCTGGAGGAACAAGATAGCTTTTGTTAGCCATGTATTCAAATTATGGGACCTTCCTCAAGCTGTAAAATTTTTTCAAAGGAACCAAGCTCTGATACCAATTGTTGAATACACTGAATACTGAGAGGGGGGTGAATCAGTATTCTACTACCACAATTAATTACTAACCATCCAATTATCAATCCACATGTAGCTGCAAGAGTAAACCAGAACATAAAACATATCATAACACATTGACACTAGGATTTATACGTGGAAAACCCAAAGGTAAAAACCACAATGAGGATTAACTCACAATATATTATAACCGATTATAAGATATTATAGGGCTCACTGTCAGGATGCACTGCCCTTGAAATGCTTATAGCCTTAATACAAAAAATGGCTTATTGCCAAAATACAAAAATGTATGGCTCACTGCCAATTTGATGAACTGAGTAAATACACCTTGAATGTGTAGAGATCAATTCCGGTTAGGCACATACAACATAGTTAAAACCTTTGCACTATCACACTCGTCACATCACTGTATACCCCACTATTCCTTCATCTATATTCGTCACCTTGTTATACTCCATTTGCATCACTTACATATATATACATAGCTTCATCTTTATACATCAATTAGGTCAGCCTAATTGAATGCATAACACAAAAATATTTGTCGGCTTAAATAAAAAATCCTTTTGGAACATTCAACAAATAATAACAAACATCAATTGGGTCGGCCTAGACCTAATGAGGAACACATTAAACATTTATAAGATAAATAGTTCATAACCCTATTGGCCAAAATAATGTCGATCTTCTATCACTTGGATAATTCAACCGGATCACACAAACTTGCTGAAAACTTGTTTATAGTTGTACTTGACACTCCTGAGCAACGTATCAAAAGCTCGTAGAATTTCCTTTTACTGAGAGGATTTTTAGATCAAAATACCGAATTAGTGTAGACACACAATTTACTCAGTTAGTTACCAACCAGTGTTGGCATCAATGACAACAAACCCGAAGGTCACCTTCTTCATTCTTCTAACAAAGAATTGTGTCCAATATAAAATTTTGGTATAAATTTTGTTTGGAGATTCGTACCACGTGGATGATTGGAATTTTTTTCGTCCTTGGCTCTTGGTCACATTGGGGACCAAGGAGTTGTGCCCTTCCATAAGCTTCAGGTTGCGTGGCCAAGTTAGCTCCTGGACTTTTCTAGCCCAAAGGTGCTTTCCCTTAGACCCCACGAATTAGCCCTCCAGTGCTCAGTTGGTGGTCACTTGCATGACTAGGAGCTGGCTTGAAAGTGAAAGGAAAGTAGAGTGTGGAAAATGCCTTCCTAATACTAATCTTCAGGAGAGAGATACAAAAAATATTTCAAAACTTGAAAGTGAACAGAACATAAAGTAGAGTGTGGAAAATGCCTTCCTAATACTAATCTTCAGGAGAGAGATACAAAAAATATTTCAAAACTTGCAATTACAGAACATAAAGATGCACATACATGAATAATAAAATAGACAATAAAGAATGAACAGAGTATTTTACGTGGGAAAACCCTTACGGGAGAAAAACACACACCAAAGCAGAGATCTCTTGTATTATAATAAAACAAATATTGCATACAAGTTATAGAGCTATACTCTTTCAGGTGTTAATTCACAGAATGAATCTGACAACATTATTGTTACATTCACTCTAATCTTCATTCACCATTCCAAATTCTATTCACAATCCAATGCACTACCGCATTCAATACAAGCTTCTCAAGCGTTACTTGAAAACTGACATTTCAACTTCCATACCAGAGAAACAGTCACAAACAAACTTAACCGTCACCTTGATGAACTCCTATCGGAATATCGAAGGGACATAAAACCATGTCTCTTTGAATTCTCACTATCACCTCGACATGCCTATTGCTCCATCCTATCGAGATGTTGAAGGGACGTTGTAGCAACTCCTTCTGATATGGCAAAGTCTCGTCAATGAAGTCCCATCGGAATGTCAAAGAGACTAATCATGTCTTCCCGCCGGCAACCACCCATCTCTTTGATGAAGCGATCTTGCCTTCCATCAAAATGTCAAAGAGACTAATCATGTCGTGCCATTGACATCCACCTGTCTCTTCGATGAAGTAATCATGCCTTCCATCGGAATGTCAAAGAGACTTCCTCCAACATGGAGAAGTCTCGCCGATGAAGCACTTATCGGTATGTTGAAGAGACTGCTAAGTGACTCCCTCTGACATTGACCTATCCCTCTAATGTCCCTTCTCATAGTCCATCGGAATGTCAAAGGTATTACAAAATAGCTCCCTTCGACATTGTAATGTCTCTTCGACAAATCTGAAGCCCAAAGCCTAAAGCACTTATTGGGATGTCAAGGAGACTCGCCACTAAATCCTACCAACATGTGTCTATCAACCTGATAAAGCTAAAGCCCAAACTTTTGAAACCTTATTGTCATGTCGAAGAGATTGGCCATTTTGTCTCGCCAAAATTCACCTGTCAACCCAATGAACTTTCAACCAATGCCTTTAACACTAGTAAGTTTGAGAAATATTTTTCTCAACATTCTCTCACTTGACAAAGAACCTACTAGCTCCTTCCAACACTTGAAGTCACTAAATATTCTAGGCCCCAAGGCCCATCGAAATGGTGCGCCATTTGAACTTATCAATGCTCACAGGCTTTGTCAATGCATCAACAACATTCGCCAAAGTATCATTTTTTTCCAAACTAACCTTTCCATCCTCCACCATATCACAAACAAAGTGGTACTACACGTCAATATGTTTCATCCTAGCATGGAAGGTTGGATTATAACAATATTCCCTGCATCAAAACCAACATCAAAACATAATCTTCTAACCCAAATGGATTCCTTGCAGGCATGAGTTGCTACCATGTAATCAGCCTCAATAGTGGATAAAGCGACCATAGCTTGTTGTTTTCCCATCCAGCTAATTGCACCACCAAATAATGTGAATACATATCCATTGGTGGATCTTTTGTTGTCAATGTCCCCTGCCCAATCAGAACCCACATATCCATGAATGCTAACTGAACTCTGAGATCTAGTAGAGTAACCATGATAACATAAGGCATTCTCAGAAGTACCCTTCAAATACCTAAAAACTCTCTTCATAGCATCCCAATGCGGCTGTCTTGGATTAGCCATAAACCAACTAAGCACTCCCACTACTTGGGAAATGTCTAGACTGGTACAGATCATTACATACATTAAACTGCCAACTGCACTTACATAAGGCACCCTGGTAATATCCTCCATCTCAGTAGGAGATTTTGGAAAATCTTCAAAAAAAAGTTTCATTCCCTGCAATACCAAAACAACTAACTACTTGCAATCAACCATATTAAACCTCTCTAGGACAGAATTTATATACTTGCTCTAGCTGAGCCAAAGTTTTTTATTTCCCCAATCCCTTTTTCTTTCCATCCTTAGAATATACCTAGCTGAACCTAGATCTTTCATTTCAAACTATGTTGACAATTGAGACTTCAATTCATAAATCATACCCTTACCATTCCCAATGAACAACATGTCATCCACATATAGGGAAATAATAAGAAGACAACCATTTTCAGTCTTAAAATAAATATAATGGTTAGACTTTGATCTCACAAATCCCAAAGATAACACATAGGTATCAAAATTTTGGTAACACATTCTAAGTGACTGCTTCAAATCATACAGAGATTTCTTTAATTTTCAAACTAGGTTTTTCTTACCTTTTTCAATGAAGTGCTCTAATTGAGACATATAAATCTCTTCCTTCACATCACCATGAAGAAATGATGTCTTCACATCCATCTCCTCAATTTCTAAGTCATATGCAGCTGCAAGTGACAACAAAAATCTAATAGACATCAACTTAGCTATAGGAGAAAATATTTCCCCATAATCAATTCCCTCCACCTAGGAATATCCTTTCATGACCAACCTTGCTTTATTCTTCTTAACACTGCCATCCAAACCAATCTTCTTCTTGAACACCCATATACATCCAACAGGATTTTTCCCTTCAGGAAAAGGTACCAAATCCCACATTTCATTCTTCTTCAAAGATTCCATTTCCTCATTCATGGCTTCCAACCAGGAATCTGAATCAGACATACCCATAGCCTCTCTAACAGTCTTAGGCTCATCAGTGTTAGCAATCAAAGCACAGGCACAAGAAAAATATTTTTAAAAAAACTTGAATTCTTGTATAGCTCAGTTTTTACTTCTGATGTCCAAACATTATGTGATCAATGTATACTTGTGTATGTGATCAAATTTGCTTCTATTTAATGATGTTATTGTGTTTTTAAGGTTTATTTAATAAAGGGTGCTTGAAACAAGTTTTAAATCCTTAAAAATCTCTAAATTTCTAGGGTTTTTTCATTTTGCCGGGTTTGTGCCGAGTTCGGGCGCCGAGTCTTGAGTCCTAAGTTGAGTCACCCTCACCGAGTCGACGCCAAGTCTGAGTCTCAACTATGCTGTCAACTACATGCTATAATATATTACTTGAATCCATCATGCTTTTATAGTGCATCATTCAAGGATGATGCAAAGGTGACAATGGTTATTTAAGTGCATTGCAACATATTTTCTTGATGCACATAGAAGATGAGCAGCCATAGTGGAGTTGCCAATGTATAAGCAAGCAAAAGGGCTTCTTCTCTAACATATGCATAGTAGAGTCAAGGGAGACAATAAGAACAAGTATTATATTTTAAATTATTGATTTGCATTCAGACTTCATCTATAGCCCTTTTGCTTATTAAATTGAAATAAATTATAGATTTATTAATAAATTTTGCTTTTGAAACTAATCCTATGTCAGTGCAATGGTGGGACTACACTACGAAAGACAACAAATCACTTTGATGGATGGCAATAAACATTTTGAGCCAGCCATGCAATTCTTCCACTTACAAGTATGCTTGGAGTGTATCTGAACATACACATTCTAAATAACACAACCAGTTGAGCCAACAGCAAATGAAAGATTTGGTCTTCATCCACCACAACCTTCATCTCCACCTTAAGAAAATTCAATGCTAGAAACTTTAAATACCAATTAAATTTAATAAAGTTTAATGATAACAAATAACCTGACTTTCTTGTTTATAATCATTGATTCTAAGTAGTTTGAGTTCAATCAATTCAAATTTCTAGCATACACTAATGGGTCAAAAACTTATGTGTTGCTCATCTCGGGTAATGCCAAAGAACAACCAATCGATCTTGATGAAACTGATACTGAATCGAAACAGATTGCAGCCAAGCAGGAGCCCTACTTGATGAAGATGATTTGGCTATCTTCAATGAGGCTTTAAATGATTGTGAGTCGTGACCATAATCATCTAGGGGAGAACAAGTATCCAAGGGCATTGGCTTCCGCTTTGAAATCTGTAATCTAGGAGCCTTAGAGGCTAACTGTATTATCAACTTTTCTTTTCTACTCTCAAGACTAAAAATTTGATCCATATCGAGAATTTGAGATTAACTGGCAAAATTGAATCTTTATTCCGTTATACATTTGAACTTTGAACTTTCTTTCTCTTTCATGCACTATATTTGGCACAAAATAACAATTGCAGTTATTTCTCCGTGTTTTATGAGAATTTTATCATTTTTTAATTGCCACTTTTTTCCTATTTTAAACCTGTGTAATTGAATTCCATTTGCACTTTCAATGTGTCATATCAATGTCATGTAAATGGAATGCTACAACAGTTTTGCATATTTCAGAAAATAATAACAACATGTGACAACATGTTTTATATAAGAATAGGAGCTGAAGTTTACACATATGAAAACAGAAAATCGGAAAATAGAAGTATATAAATGTTTATAATGCATAAATGAAACAATAGGTTACCATTTAAGTTTTCCAAGGGAAAGAAAGGCCTTGCAGAGCAAAAGTTTCCTCAAACCAATTCACTGGAACAGAGGCATGAACATTTTCAATACAATTATGCCCTTAGCCATGGCTATATCTGGAAAAAGCCAGCTTGCTTCCATTGTAAATTTCTGGAAGAAAAAGAATATCTCCATTGTGAATGAGAGTTGGAGCAGATTAAGCATGACCTCGTAGATCTTCTGATACTGAAGCTAACTTAATAAGATAAGGGAGTATACTTAAATTGCACGGGGAATGGCACACAAAGACCATGGTACTCTACCCGTACTTCTACTTTAAAAGCCTAAAACGAATCAAGCTACATACCTTGGCATTTAAGTTGAACAATCTTTCTAATTTTAAAATAAAAAAGGGTAGCAGATTAATGCTTAATTGGAAAAGCTTTATATCCAATAAAGACCCTCGAATGCTTTAGTTATTATACCCCAACACAGTTATTTTGATACCTAAACAATAATTAACAGCATCCTTGCTTTAATATCCTTAACAATTGGTAAAAATGAACACATCCCTGAATGCCCCTGCCCAGAAAAACAAAGCTAGCCACAATCCACATGATAATTTAGGGTTTTTTATTTCGAATAGTCCAAGGCTTCTCAACGTCTCAGTTAAACTTCATCGCAAAATTCCACTATTTTGTATTGCTTATTCATTTCTTGAAGTCTTGGCTAATTCAACCCACTAAGGCCTTTGGCTTTTACTTATCCATTGATACAACAATTATATTGAAGGGATGGAAATAAGAAGTGCAATTCCAAGGATACAATGTACAACCACATCAAATGGCATGTTACCTTGTAAAACTGATTAGCACATTTTAAAGTGTCTTGCAGACAAAATTAGTATTAAGGACATTCAAAGAAAACGTTGTCATCATCACCATCACCAACAAATACAAAAAGCTGCAAGGAAAATAAACATAAGGCCACCTTTTTCATTGTATCCGATGCTCTTTCTGCTATTGATTTTCTTGGGCCTGGCGTTACTGGGTGATCCTGCTTCAACTTGTTAAGACCAAGGTCATCTATCATAGTCCCAACAACTTCCCTGGAAACTAAATCTTTGGGAAGTAGCAGCTTTCCAGCCAAAAATCCAATTTGGTGGCGTGCTTTGGCCATAAGTTCTCTTTCAATCTCTGTGGGGGGTCTGCCTGCCCTCATCTGTGCCATATTTGAAAGAATTAGCACCACCTCCGCTGCCTGCTTTATGCCCAAATCAACTGAAGATAAACTCAAACTTATGCACCCCTCCCCATTTGATTTTAGTCTTTTTGCCACATGATGCTCCATTTCTTCATTCTCATCCTTCTTAGAAATTTCTTCATTCTCATCCTTCTTAGAAATGTGTTTATCAGGGCAGTCCTTGGCCACCTCGGGGCTTCTGACTCGCTGACAATACCATCTACGTCTGTCATATTCACATCCTCTGTTTCTGTCTCAAAATCACCTTCCATTCCGTACACATTGAGCACAACCCAATTATTTCAATGGCTGCACAAACTGTTTACAAAGATCCTCGCAAGCTCTTGCCCAGAAACGAAGTCTACCAATTACTCAATTTTCTTCCTCTTTCTGTACCTGCATTCCAGCAATTAGCCTGTTCACTTAATTGGCAAAAAGAGAGGCACCCACAAACCAGTGGGATCATATATCAGCAATTATACATTTTGAATGTGAGATACATCACCTTTTTTTGGCGCCTCCTCTATAGCAATTATATCGTTTCTTTTCTCATCAATTTAGTCATATGAAATAGATCGTCAATCTCGCGCTTCGTCCTCCCACCTTGCTCTGCATATATTTACTACTTTATTGGAATAACAACTAGGTAGTATCGATACAAAGCTTCAGCTTATGCTTGGACGGAAATATGTGACAAAGTACTAGTCCATGGCAGAAAGAGGAAAATAAGCCAGGATCGATGATTTCTGATGTGTGTCTTAGTGGAAGAAAAACAAGGAAAAGGAGGTTTTGTGGAAGATATTTAGGGCTTCCAACGCCTAGGGGATGGGGTCTAATCTTTTGTTTGAACTTCCCTTCTTTCTTCATTGTCTACATGTTGATACCAATTGCTAAATCAAATAAAAGTCTAATAAATAAGTATTATTAATATTAGCATGTAAATTTTGAATGAAGTTATGTGAAAGCTTTTTAATTGGTGTTTTCATCACACCTTTAAAAGCATAAAAAAAATATTAAGAAAGAGGAGACTTAGATTTGTTAGTTTTTTTTTAAGATTTGTTTTATTTATTTATAAGATTGTTATCTATGAATAGACTTAAGGTTGACAATTTCCTTAACTTCTTTAGACTTAAATCAAAGTGGTCAAAGAGATGTGTACAATTATGCTATCACCATTTTCATGGAAAAGCTTGATGGCATTGTGGTTGATAGCATAAAATTCACACGTGAGTTAGGAGTGATTTTAAAAAGATGGATTGTTCACTTATTCAACGTATTTAAAAAAGGGTGGCCCATACAAATCTTTTATCATCATCATGTTACTTTACATTGTTCATACAAATCTTTTATCATCATGCTATTTTGCATTGTCATCTAAAAAAATTGTTGTTAGAGTTTTTAATTTTTAAAATTTGTGATACGAAGATAATGAGTTTTTGTTTTTTGTGAAGTTGAATGGTTCTCAATGAAGTCATCAAGGATCAAGTCTTGTTAAGTGTAAGGCCTCAACATCATAAGGGATGAAATCGGGATCATGTCTCGAGACAATGTTGACAAAATGGATACCCTTCAACCCTTGACTTTTAACCAAAGAGTTTTCAACCTAAGACTCATGCTTCCATCTCAAACAGATAAATGATTATATGGATTTGATATAAAACCTTTCAATAACAAAAAAAATGCAATAAGGGGTGCTTGGAATAAGAAATCAAGAACTTGTCTTCGGTTTTCAAGGATATAAAAGTAAACAAATATCTAAGGTTTTTAAACAAGATAGCTATAGTAAAACAAAGTCAATAAGAAATAGAGGCTTCAATAGTTAGATTCTATAGCATTATTATCTTATATTGAGGTTATCTTAAGAAAATATTGAGTCCTAAAGCAACATAACATCATAATTATTGTTTATCAAAAATAAATAAGGTAGGTTCTATTACCAAATAATGAAATAGACATCAGGTCAAAAAATTAAGGTCTTCAAATTGGTTTCTCTTGTGGGATCTTATAGTGGTTAATTAGGAAAGTCCATTCAAATGAAAATTTTATTATGAGAGAAAAGAGAATCTGGATTTAGTAGAGCATTCATATAAATAATCTCTTAATTTACATGAAAATGTCAAAGTTGTTGTAATGGAGAGTTACTATTGTTAGCATGGGAATTAAGCTTGTTTAGGAGTACTAAGGAGCTACACGTTTACTCTTAGCCACATGTTATTTTTAGCTAGCCACTTGTTTTTCTAACTAGATCTAATTAAGTAGTTATGTGTTTATTAGCTAGCCGATAGGCTTTTAATTGTGGACTTGCCAGTCCACAGCCCATCGGCAATCCTGTCTCACGCCCCTGCAAACAACTCCACGGGCCGGTAAACCACTCGACGGAAAAAAATGCATTTACTATGTTCTTAGTAGTTGCAGGGCATTAATGGCATTATCTTCCGAACTTTGCCCATTTTTCTCATGGCCATCGTTGACAGTACAACAGAATTTGTGTAGAATCTTGAGCTAAGTCGTAAATCGTGGTGTCTTTTCTTGGAGTCGAAGCTGAAAAGGCATAAAGAACTTGTTGTGCCCCTCAACGCCATTTTTCTTCAAACTGTACGATCCATACAAGGAGGGAGTGAATTTTGTTCATAGATATCCTTTTAGTCTGCGCCAGGGGACGCCTACTGCTGTCTCTCATGCCCTCTGGCTTAACATACTTGACTACAAGGCCCCCACTCAGTTCGTTAAGCCTCGGGAGCGTAATACCAGGTATATTTCATCATTCAAAACAGCAGGTGTAGGGAGAGTGGTTTTGGTCAAATTTTAAGAAAAATGCTTTGCTAGGGTTTCGTATTTCTTTTACTGCAAACTCTGCCCATCTTTTCTCATTATCATCGTTGACAATACAACACAATTTGTTCAAAAGCTTGAGGTAATTCACTTGCCATGGTTTCCGTGCTTTTTTTTAACTTGCCATGTATGCACCCAGTTCACTTTTGCATAGGAGGAGACTCGATTGTCACAGCCATGGGACTCAACAGTAAGTAGGATTTTAGGCCCTTCCTATGTCATTATTTTGCGCTCTTTACATTCTTCTTCCAATCTGGCCGGATAGGGCATGTCAAGTAATTCAGATTGAAAATGCTACACTTGTTTTTGATTGAAATTATAAAATCTGTACCAGGGTTTGCTCGCTGGAAATAAACATACGATCTCTTGGCTTTCTCTGTCTGTTTAATCGTGGAATTTTCAGTTAGCATAATGAGGCTTTGGATCTTCAGGTTTGTTTTTTGTAATTGTTGTTAGATAAAATTTTAATTCCAGTAAACTCCTGGTAGAAAAATGCCCAAGAACCTTCAATAAATCCAAATATTACTGCCACCGCTGTTGTTTTGAATTTGCGTGCTTGGGTTCAGATCATGTGCTGTGTCGAAATTAATCTTGCTTCAAACGAGGCATCCACTTCCCTGTCCAGTAAATCAAAGGATTTGTTCTATCTCTTAATAGGAAGAATGCAAATTTGATATAGCTATTGGAAAGTAGCCGATTGCAAGCTTGAGCATATTTGTCAACAGGGCAATGGTTTATGGCGAGATTGAGAGACTTTCATACTATCAGCGACAACTCCTGACTCAATTGATTGACAGGGGAATAAGTTGTTCCAAGCGATGATCCTGGGGTCTAGCATCTAAGATGATTGGAAGTCGAGTCTGGTGAAGTTGATTGAGGGGCGTGTTTTGAGAAAGCTTACTGGCTCTTTTTCTTCCAGTGGAGTCTGCTCTTGCTACATTTATTTGGCCTTGAGTTGAAATATGTTTAATTCTTCTTTTATAGTTGTTCTTCAAGTAGTGAGAATCTTTGTCTTTTAGTGGTAATGTTTCCTCTGATATAAACTAATCCTTGCATCACCAGCTCAATTATATATATTTTTGGTATTGTAACAAGCTGTTTGGGTGATGCTTGATATACTGTGACTCAAACCCATGACTAGTGATATCTAGGCCACTAGTGTCCAACATTGAACGACAACCCTTGGGCAATTGGATTATGTTTGTTAAATGCAGTTTCATCTCATTAATTCTTATTTAATTTGTGCAATTATCTTAGTGTCATGCTGTCGAACTGTTAAGAGATTATTGTGGGTGGGTCTTATATGTCCATGAGGTCTTTGGTTGAATTCCATCACTGAATCCAACAATATATGATTTATTTAGTATTCTTTTGATATTATTTTGTTAGTATTGTACCAGTTGAAAGCTGTTGTAATGATATTATGGTCTCATACACTATTGCTATGCTTGAATGCCATTTGCACATGTGAAGACTGATTATTATCTCCTTTGTTTTTGCAACTTGTAATTGTCCTTCACTTATATTTTTTGGGCATGTTGACAGTTTTTTTAGATCATTGGCTCAAAAGGATATCCCATATATTGATTTGATTTGAAAGACACCCATAGATAGCGTGTAGAATGCCTTTGGCCAAAGGGCCTAGCCATGTCATTTTATTTTGTTGTGATAAATAACTTAAATTTGCTATAAAAGACAAAAGGTCCTTGGCTTCTGTTTCTTGCACTACTTTCAATGAAAACATGAAAACTGCTTAGAAAAAGTTGCCTTACTTAGTCTGGACGGGTATATGTCACAGTGTAATTGGAGAACATGTTTTTGACATAAACCCAACTCTTTGTTTCTCCATATCTTAAACAACATGTAAATTTTGTTGCTGATAGTTCCCAAAAAAATAGCTGGTCCATATACTTCATCTCCACTGCTTAAAATGATCAGACAGCTTACTGAAGCTGAAGCAGTAGCAGTAGCAACATCATCTGTATCCAGTATCAACTACAATAAATTGATTCGGTTGATATGTGCTTCATGTGTATGCATTTATTTAATGTTAGTATGATTAGGAAAGAGTATTTAGAAGATTGATTGATCAATTGTTACGCTGTTTCTTTTTTTTTGTTTTTTGTTTTAGATTTAAAGTATGTTAAAACTGCAGTTTGCATACTGCATATTTTTTCTTAGTTGTTGCTTTAGTTTTCAATTTTTTTTAGCTTTAATGCTAATAGCTGCTAGGCGATAGATTTAGCATGTAGCTTTGTTTTTTCTTGCTTTGTTTTCATTCAACCTAATCGTTGTCCTAAAATATCTTTTAAATAGAGGTTATTGTAATTGAAATTTACACAGTTGAATACAATACGGTTAATTATTTTTTTAGTCTGCTGTTCGCTTAGTCTTTGAGCAGAATTATTAATCTTTTGTCCATTGATATTATTTTAGTTTTTTTTCTTAGTTTAGTATAAGTGCTTTAAAATCCAGTCTTTCATATTTCTCGTTTGCAAGTTACAAAACATCAACCATGGTACTTTGAAATCAAAATGGTAAACATACTTCACAGTAATGGATTATCCTAGATTAGGAAAACTGTTAAAAACTTAAAGAGCTCAGTAAGAGCACTTCTCCTTCACATTGTGTTCTCCTGGCTCAAGTTTTGTAGGGCATTTTGGGTTTCCTAGTTTAAAGTTGTTCTCGCACTTCTCCCTGCACTGTGTTAGAGATTTTCTGAGTACCCTTTATATTAAGAATATTTTGGCTCTTGTTTGTGGAAGGACAAAGTTCAGGAATTTGAGGCCTTTGAGACATTTCTCTCATTTTCAGGTTTTAATTTGTTCCCTTCCGTAAATGTTTTCTCTCTAGGTATTTGTCAGCTCTTAATTTTTCAAGTGTCAAACGTTTTTGATTTTCTTTCTCTTTTAATGTAATAGTCTCTTTTATTTCATCTTGAAAGATTTGTTGCCTGCTTGGCATTTTTTAAAAATATATTTTGAAAAAAAAGAGAACTTGCTTGATTTATTTTGGTTTTAAATTTCTAACAAATTTTTGCTGCATAGCTTGCATTTTGTAATAGCATAAATTGTAGCTTCAGCTTTCCATCTTCATTTTGAAATGTAGGTATGCAAATATGTTTTTAAGATCTATTTTTTATTTAACAGCAAAATGGTAATGTCTTTTCTACAATGATAACATCTGTTTCTCTAAAGATTTATGATTTTTATTTACGCAGAATTTCATTTGTTTTGTTGTAGCTAATTTGCATTATTCTTTGTTCTTTTCTTTACTATTGCCCTTGATCACTGTCCAACTTGTAGATAAATACACGGGGATTCTATCGGCGTACCCCTTGAATCTCTTATAGATGCAAGTGCTAGTTTTTAGATGATTGTTGTTGTATATGTACTCCATATTGTGAGATAATTAATCATTTCATTCAGGTATTATTTTGCATATTTTGTGTTTTATTAATATCACAAGTAGGAGCGTGCAATTGCATGGAATTCATGGTTTGACTAATACTATCATTCTATCTAAAGATCTTGAAAAACTTTACATGGTATTAGAGCCATTCTAGGTTTCATTTGTTGTTTCAATATTTTTTTAAAACAATAGTGCATACAATTTGGTTTGTTGTGTTCCTATGTCTGAATTTTATATGAGATTGTGGATCTTCGTCTTGGGTGTGTAGAGGTTCTAATTTTCCTTATATGCCTATGAGAAATCTTTGGATTAAATATTGAGTCAAATAATACATAGAGGTCAATGTGAGGTTGTGTGAACAAGTTTATGAGGAGGTTGATCTAGTAGGTTGCAAGGTGCAAGCGTTTGTGGAAGGAGTAGGTGTTTGGGAGGCATTTGGAGCATCATCTTAGAGATATTTTAAGTGCACCGAAATAGGTTGCGACTATACACCCAAAGTAGGCCACAATCCATTGAAATCGACCAAAGGAGGTTGTGATCTGTTGAGACTGATGAGAGGAAAACATGTCTTATTTTATTATTCCTAAACCATCTCCATATCCATTTCCCATTATCTTCCCCTAACCTTTTTGTCACTAGTTTCCTTGGAAAATATAAAATATTTAATAAGTTTTAAGGAATTAAAACTACTATGAAATGTCAAAAACAATTGTGAGGAAACTAATTTCTTTTGGTGACCAGTGACAGGAGCTAAATCGGGAGAAAAGCATGTGGTGGAACTGTGCTTGCAAAATAATTATTGTAGTTGGACATGGAGCAGTGCAAAGAAACTATTGAAGATATTTTTGTTATGAAGATCTTTTTGTTAGCGACCAAAATTTAATTTTTATAATAAACATAGAATATGTTATGAAGTCATTTATTTTTGTTGGTTGAAAATTAACAAGACTCTTGTTATAGTTATGGATTGTAGGCCACATAACCATATCAGCTATTTCTATATATTATAGCTACAAAATCATATATATATATATATATATATATATATATATATATATATATCGCTCTTTCTTAATCTAAAAATGTATTTCATATTATAATCAAAGTTCTAAAGTAAAGCACATTACAATAGCATTTTTTCATCACCTCGTGGACCAAGAGGAAGGGCCCACTCCTCAGGAAACTTGGTGATCTTTTTTTTTTTTAAGCATTTTTGTTACTATGGTTATTGTTTTATGTTTGTGATTATGATAAGAGTGGTTTGAAGAGTGTATGCAGTTTCTATTTTAGTTATTAAATTCAGTATTTGCTTTGGTTTCTCACATAAGAGTACCATTTGATATTTCAAGTGATTGAGATTTTATTGATATTTCAAGTGATTGAGATTTTAACACAAAAAACTTGTTGCACTATTCTTGCCACTTTGTTCCTATAACATAATTGACAAAACCAGTGACAGAATTATTTTCTAGTTTTATGTGAATTGGGTATTGTGGGTTGAGAATATTTTTAATCTTTAGAATTAGAATATTTTTCATTTCATCGCACTTAGCTTATTACCTCTAGCCCTTGAGCAAATTGCCACTACATCTTTCATAAGTCTACATCTTGGATTGACATAAGGGTGAGTTGAATTATAAAACACAACCACAAATTCGAGCAAAGCATTAATATCCGCTATTTTATCCCATTTGGCGTCATTGAGGAGAGGCATTAAATGCCTGATAGTCTAGTATGTTAAGTTAGGACCAGTGTGTCAAGAAGAAATTCTATGCAATTGTCAACCTTTCCTAGGAAATTACCCTTGGTTTGCATTGTATTAAATCAGATAGATGCATGATTTGAAGGCCTAACAATCTAGTAAGTTAAGTTAGGACTAGTGTGTCAAGAAGAAAGTCTATGCAATTGTCAACCTTGCCTAGGAAATTACCCTTGGTTTGCATTATATTAAATCATATAGATGCATGATTCGTGTTAGAGATGACAAATGTAGATTTGTCAAACAAAGTGTGGGAAGTAGCTCAGAAAAACAAGAAACCCAAAAAAAGGATTAAAGCCACTATTTGTCAACAAACCATCGAAAAAGGAACTAGTTCAACCTGATCTTAAGAAGTGTGTGATTGAATCCACTATTGTTGAGTTTGATTTTGAGACACCATCTAGTACATAATATAGGAATTACCTAAAATCATTACTCCTAAGTTTTCCAAACAATTTGAAGAATCTTATGAATTGTGAAGTGGTAAGCCTCTAAAAAGTAAGCAATTTAAGTTGTTTTTTATATTTTTATACACCTTGGGCATTTGAAATCATGGCCAACAATAATATCAATGACAACAACAATAATTGAGCTATATCCAATAATAACCCTATTACTTTTGAATTTCCTATTACTCATCTAATGGAAGAAGCTCCTATGAAAAACTTACCTCATTCTGCCCTACCAGTTTTTAGAGGACTTTCTATGGAGGATCCTGGTATGTTTTTTATTTTATTTTGATTTCTTATATCACAACTATAACTACAAGAATGATACTCTAAATCTTAAGTTGTTCCCAGCTACATTGAAGGATGCAACATTACGATGGTTTATGGGCTTGGGACCACAAACTATTCACACATGGGACAATATGGAGAGATTTTTGACAAAGTATTAGGAGTATTACAAGATAGAGGAGGTTCAAGATGATATCTTTTGTATGATGCAGCGAGAAAAAGAAACTCTAGAAGATTACCTTGAACAAATTTCATTTAGTCTTCAAAGAACAAGACAAACAAGATTAAATAATGATACTATTAAGATACTTTTTCTTAGAGGAGTTCATGATGAATGTATTGATGTTTTGAATCTTATAGGTGGTGGAGACATTTCTAAACTAAGATTTGATGATATTTGTGATATTTGCAAGAATTACTCAAGATCCACCTAATCTATAAGAGAATATCTTGGGAAGCGTGTCTCCTCTAGAAATATAACTGGTATCACGAAGCGTGAGCTAGGTACGTTACTTGATGACTTAAAAATTGACATTTTAAGTCATATGGGTAAGCAAATTGATACTTTATATACATGTAAAAAGCAATAAGAAGTTAAAAGAACACTTGCCATGATTTTTGTCTAATATGTCATAAGAAACATACTGGTGAAGAGTGTCCCTATAATAAAACAAAAATTTCTTCCTTAGAAGATGCTAGTAAGAATACCACCTTACAACCTCTTCCAATAGATATGGAAAATGCGAAATATACTAAAGAACTTGTTTACTAGATGGCTTGATGAAGGCCTTGGCCTCCATGATCCATGCCCCTAGGAATGATGAATAACTTTTATGCACCTCACAATATAGGGTCTAGTAGTTAACCTAGTCCTTTTTCGACCCAACTTGGATGGTATGGAAGTTGGCAACAACCTCCACCTTATTCACAATGACAAAGCCAATACCAATATGCTCCTCAATGTTGGCAACAAGCATGGAGGACACCACCACCACAATTTACGCAATATCCATCATTTCCCCCACCACATATGGTCACTCCATACCAACAACCACAACATTTTTTTACCACTGATACCACCCACATCTAATATTCCATTATCCAACCCATCATAGCCACCAAAGACAACACCAATTCCTGCTCAATTGTCACCAAATCCAAACAATAAGGTGGCACAACCTGTTAAGAAAAGGTGTGTTGTACACCTTGCATAATATTTTTAATTAAGGGTAAAATAGGTTTGATGGGACCCTGAAACCTAGTACAAATAGGTTGTACACGGACCTGAAACCTGAACAAAGAGAGAGCTACCTAAAATAAAAGATACAGACCAACAACAACCAAAGCAATAGCATCTATAAAGAGAAAAACAAGACTACATGAGTTGCATAAAATAGGTTTTGAAGGGGCCTTAAACCCTTTTACAAACAAGTTTTGACTGGGACCTTAAACCCTTAGATACACTTAAGCACCACCTAAATCATCCAAGCGCCAGTAAACCAACTGCTCAAAACATCCAAATCTAAGCCCAAGAATATAGCAAAACTCAAGGGAGAGACCATTGAGCCAAGAGTTAAAATCTGTAAAACATCAGCTTCTATGTAGCACCGATCCAAATGCACAGCATCAACTTCCCTACAACACCATTCCACCCAATCAACCAACCCAACCTCCACCTCTATAGGAGAGGATGAAGAGAAACCCCTTACCGCCAAAGCCACAACTCTCCAACCCAAACAAGCTACGCCTCAATAGAAACCAAAATAAGGGAGGAAATCTTCCTGCCAACCCAATAGGATCCATCTCCACCCCAATATAAGATGGTTCCACCTCAAGAGAAACAATATCAATAGGAGACACCAACTGAGAAATCCAATGGAAAGGAACTTCATAAGCAAGGGATAACCCAACATCCCTCAGCATCACAAGCATCAGGTATCAATAGGAAGAAGCAGAAAACACAACAATCAGCTCACAAAACTAGGTCTGGAGAAAATATAATAAGAATATCCCAACCACCAATAAGCCAGTACCAATAAGAACATAGATCATTAACTGAAAACAGAGAAATCCTTCTACCAATAAACAATAATACCTCCTTTTTTTTCCTCACGAGCTTCATAACCACAAAGGAGGCCACAACAACTTCCATAAACCACAAAGAATATTGGGTTAATAGAGAACCTGACAGCCAGTAATTAGCAAAGCAGTCGAAATACAACAATCTGCAATCTATGAAATGTTGCAGAGAGAGCCTAGGAGGGCAAGGGGAAATAGTATAGAGAAGAGTCAGAGGAAAATCCAAAACAAGAAGCATACCATTCACCCCAACACACCGGTTAGAGCTAAAAATAGACCATTCTAATGAAAAAACCCCTGCAAGGGATGCAAAGCACACACCAACATGACTTTCTCATAGCCCAGAAGTAGCTCAAGCAACCACCATAACACTAGGAAGAAAACCAGCAACACCAATGCAACCAGTCGCACCCTAGCACCATAAAGAATCCAACAACCATCCAGAAACAAAGCAACAGGAATCCCACAGCCTACCATTTGCGACATGCAATAAAGAGAGCCCGGGGGGGAGGGGGAACAAAGAAGAGAAAAAATCAATGAAAAGGCCAACACAAGAAGCACCCCATCCACCCCAACACACCAGTTAGAGATAAAGATAGACCATTCCACCGATAAAACCCACACAAAGGGCCCAAAGAACCCACCAACAAGGCTAACCTACAACCCAAAAGCAGTAGAAGCAACCAACAAAACGTGAGGAATCCAAACAACAACCCCACCTAAGCAACCAGCCACAACCCAACAATATAGAAAAAATAAAAGCCAGTAGCTGAAACCCATAAGCTAGGAAGTCGTAGCAAGTAATAGAAAAGCCCAAGAGGGTAAGGGGAAACAATACAAAAAAGTGTCAGGGACTAGGCCAAAACAAGAAGCACACCATTTTCCCCAACACAATGGTCAAAGCTAAAGATAGACCAAGCCACTAACAAAACCCCTGCAAGGAGCACAAAGCACACACCAACAAGGCTTTCCCGCAACCCAAAAGCAGTAGAAGCAGCCAACAACAAAAAGGAAAAAAATAACCAACAACACCAACAGTGTAACTAGTTGCAACCTAGAAACCCAACCGTGTACAAAGAGAAAAGTAGTTGAAAACCAAAAGCCATCCATCCACATCATCATCATCATCTTGATTAGATTCTCCAACTCCCTCTCCCTTCGAGGAATTCAAACCCCCACTCCCATCGCTCTTCCCACTCTCCATAATCATTAAAAAAAATATACCTTGCATAATGTTATTAATGTAATATTTATTTATTATGTGGTGCACCTAGGTAATCTAGGGGTGTGTGCATCATATGGATCTAGTATTCTTGGGGCCACTTTATGCATTGTATGTGACATTCAATTAAATATTTAATGTGGGGTTAAACATGGGAATAATATTTAATTTTGGAAAAACTTAATACCAATATTAAATGACAAGTTAATGGTTTTGTACGCCCATGGCATTGGTCACATGGTTTTATGTAATACCACTTGGTGGTTTTGTGTGAGCTTGTTTCTATAAAAGTAAACACATGGATAGTTGTCTAAGGTTGGATAGTTGGTTGGTTGAGGTTAGCTCTTGTTAGAATTTGTGAGGGTTAAAGCATGGCATGGGATGTGTGGTTACATGCTTGTTCACATGGAGTGCTTGTAGAGGGCTTGATGATTCAAAAGTATTTGTGGAGGACTTTGAATATTTATTTTAATGTTTATTGTTGAATAATACATAAGTGATGGATGCTTTTAGAGGGTGGGTTTTTCCCTCTTGAGGGTTTTCCCAGGATATATCTTGTGTCATCTTTGATGGTATGTTGTATATTCTTTTGTGTATAGATTTTGAATACTTGTTTGTATAGATTTCTCTATTTTGGTTATGTAGAAATTATCTTGGGTGGATGCATATTTCCTTTCATTGGTTATGATGCCATTATTTAATTTTTTGAAACCACCTAATGAATTTTAAAATATGTCATTATTAAATTTTGAACAATTGATGGAAAATAAAATTAAAAAATGTTTAACCTAATTTAAAAGTAATTTTGGGTCCACCACCCCTACGAACGACACCACCCAAGTGGGGCCACCGCCATCGGCGAACTACCAGTGGACCACCCAAAGGGGCCACCAAATTTGATCTTATAGCCAAATTATGCAACTTTTTTCCAAGGGGCATAAATTTCGCCCAATGTATCCATTTTTTGACTTCTTATACTCGTTGGAAAGGTGGTTTTGTGATCTTCATTGTGGTATTAGTGGTTTTTTTAGGTTTTGTTGTTTTAACAGTTTTTTTTTTGTCGAAATTAAAATGTTGCCTTCAAGTTTGGAGAGGTCATATCTTGTGCATACAAAGTCACATTTTGACTCCTTATGGTTGAAAAAAAGCTTGTCCAAAGCACTGCACAGTGGATTAGGTTTGGAGATGTTTTGGCATGATTTATTTTCTATTATTTCCATGTAAACTGTTTATGGGTTTTTTTTACTATGGTGATTTTTGTGAGCTTATGGCTATTCAGATCTTGGTGATTTGATGTTGGAGTCATTGTATACATCTTTGATTACTTTTATTTGACATATTTATCAGTATTGTTGGATTTTTATGTTGTATTATTGCATCTACGAGTTGTGCAGCGTTGTAGGTTATATATGCTTATAGGTTGCATTTATGACTTAGATATGAGTTATTTATGCCCATAGATGTTTCAATGTCGATGCATATTCAATTTTGTGGATTGGTTTAGTCACTTGGTTTGGTTGTTATGTTGAGGAGAGATGGTATTACTAGGTGTAGTCATGATGAGGGACCTATGTAGTTGACTATGTGATGCAGACATGTGTGATACAGTTTGAGTTTGTTGTTGGTAAATTAGGTGGTGATCATGGTGCCATGGATGTTCCTTGTGTTTAGGGACATTGGCATGGCATGATTGTTTATGTAGGTGCTTTTTTAGTGGTGTTGGATTGATTCCTATTCAATTTGTGGTAGTGTAACTTTTTGGCTTGAGGATCATGGTTATGGTTGATCTTCATTGAGGAGGTTTTTATCACGTTGTCATGGATAGATTGGTTGCACGATTGAGTGGGATCTTGTGACAGTGATGGTTTGGCAGTGTTGTATCTTCTTGGTTGGAGATCATGGTTTGTACTCTTCCCTTTGGGAACTCGGTGTTGAGTTATTTGATTACATTGGGGCCATGGAGGATCTTCATTTAGAGGATTGTTATCATGATGCCATGGAGAGATTAGTATCATGGTTTAGTGGGAGCTTGTGGTGATGATGTAGATTCACCATTTGATGGTAGATGATCTTCTACAATATTTGTTGGTGTCATGGATGGACTCTTGGATTTTGTTTCTTTTATGTAGTGAGGGTTCTTTGATATCTTTATTTTAATTAACAAGAGATGGTTATTTTCATGTGGTTTGGATATGTTGATATATTGGTTAGCCATTGATCCGGAGGATCTTCGTCAAAAATTGAAGTTTCTCTTTTATCTTCAGAATCGGTATCATCAACAAGAGGGTGAAATCTTGACTCCAATGCAACTCGAACGGAGTCAATTGGAGTCCCGAAGCTCAAAATATGTAATGTCAAACCTATGGTCAACCCTCAGAAAACAGGCCAGAAAAAGGGAAAAAATCAAAGTTGTCAAAATCGGCCAAAGTCAACACCATTATGTAGTGCTCATCATCATGATTCCGGCGAAATTCGTTTCACGAAAAACGGAGTCTGTATGACGAAGTTACAGATGGTCAAAATTTGGGTCAACCTGATGACGTCGATGCCCAGTCAACACAACGGCCAATCAGCCCTTGACACTTGTCATCTCCTCAATCCTCCATTTGGAAAATATTTTGGAAAAAATATATATATAAAAATCAAAATAAAATAAATGAAAAAATATATATATATATAAAATTAAACTCCTAAAAAAGTGGGATAAAACCCACCCATTAAGGGGGGCGCCCACTTTATGTGGGAAGCCACCCACACATGGGGAGCGACCCACATTATGTGGGAACGCCACCCATGTTATGGGGGGTGACCCACCTAAAGTGGGGGCGCCACCTAACATGGGGATGGCCCACATTTTGTGGGAGCCTTCCATAAAGGTGGAATCCCCACATTTAAGGAGATTTTCAATATTTTTTTCCTAAAACAATTAAATTTGTCACCCCAACAAAATAAATCAAGATTTATTTTGTAACAACAAATGCCTAGAAAGAATAAAATTAGGGGCTTGGAATTTTTAAAGGGGGATATTATTGTTAATTTATCTATGTAAAGGAGATTATTAAGATTTTTATGTAAAAATGGAGAGATAAGGTGGATTTTGTAAATCATTTGGTTGTTAACCAAATTGAGTAAATTTTTTGTATAAAAAGGGGAGATTAGAGGCTTAGAGGGGCAATTGAGAATTCCTCAAGTGTTGGAGACTTAGAGCGTTTTGGGAGATAATTTGTTGTTCCTGTACATCGGGAGAATGCTGGAATTCCATCGTGCTTGAAGGGAAGAGCTTGCCAGCTATTGTAATGCCGAATTTTTGAAGATATCAATCGGATCGGTCTACTCTTTGGAGAGGGACCCGGAGACGTAGTCGTTTTTATGACGAACTCCGTTATCAAGCTGTTTGCATTTTCTCTTTCTTGTCTCCTTCTGAATTCTGTCTTTTTCTCAATTCCATTAGTTTAATTATGTTATGGTGTTGATTTCATTTTAGTAATTTGGAGATTGGAATTGTAATTGTTATGCATTCTTTAAGCAATCGTCTTAGATCCTAAATCGGATCAAATTGGTATCAGAGCTGTGTTTTGACTAAGTATTGCAGATTCAAATGCTTACACACTCCCAGCTTCAACAAGGCAAAGGCAAGCTTGAAGAGTTTAATCCAGAGATTGGAAGACGAAGAGCTCATTCACGAACACAGATGGCAGATCCAAATGATGGACAAAGTTCTGAGCTTGGTGAGAAGGAATTTCAGAAGGCTTTTCTCGACATGAAGGCCATGGTCGAAGTCTTATTCCAGGAGAGGCAAGAAAGGAGGTAGAGACATGAAGCTCGTGTAGACAAAGGAAAGAAATCAGGAGATGATCCCGAGCCTCGAAGACACCTCCCTCTTCTCCTTCTCCTCCCTCTTCTTCGTCTTCTCCTTCTTCTCCTTCTTCTACTCATTCTATGCCTTTTAATCCTTTTAAGGGTGCACATAAGCCCAAAATTAAGTTGGATGTAAAATTTGACTTACCAAAATACTGTGGTGAATTAAATGTTGAAAAACTAGATGATTGGATTCAACAGGTTGAAGTCTATTGTAGAGTCCAAAACCTTGTAGATGATGCTGATAGGATCCAACTTGCTACTCTTCGGTTAGGGGGTATAGCTCTAACTTGGTGGGAGAGTAGGACTAGAGCAGAAATCTCCCAACATGGTAAAGTCAACTTGTCCTGGACTGAATTTGTAAGTGCTCTTAAAAAGCAATTCTATCCCTTAGGCTACATGCAACAGTTAATGATGAATTGGCAGATGTTTAGGCAAGGGAAAGGTCAGTCCTTTCAGGAGTACACTCATGAATTTCGTAAAAGGGCTATTGCATTAGATGTTCCATTGTACACCTAGGATACTTTGTTGAAGTATATAGGAGGTCTTCATTCCTACCTTAGACATTCAATTTTGGTTTTGAATCCCAATAACCTTGACGAAGTTTGTGTCCAAGCTACCCACTTAGAGTCTAGAGGTAAGGGATCATTCATTGATAAGTTTGATAAAAATCCATCTAAGTCTGATGGAAAGTCTAAGGGTAAAGATAAAGAAAAAGATAAAGGTAAAGGAAAGAAGACAGCTACGGTGAAGAAAGAGGGTGAAAAACCCACATGTTCGCATTGCAAGAAAGAGGGGCATGATGAATCGAGGTGCTGGAAATTGCATCCGGAAGCAAGGCCAAAAAGATTTGGAGGCAATAAAGGCAAACAAAAGACTACTACTGCTATCATTCAATAGGATCTTGGATCTGATTCCGGAGATGAGACAAAGATCGTTGCTGTCGGGATCCAAGGTAAAGGGAAAAGTATAATTCTCTCTTCTGATGCAAGTATTTCTAATGCAAGTACAAGTAATGCAAGTAAAGTATCCACTCCTAAAGTTGATAAACAATAGAATGAATTGTTCCACATTCGTGTGGTAACTAAACACACAAAGATTGATACACTATTTGATTCGGGCTCTCAAGTCAACTTGATTTCTGAAGAGGTTGTTAAGAAATTGAATCTAACTACTACTCCTCATCCTAAGCCCTATCCACTTGGATGGGTATGTAATGATGCACAGTTGCAGGTGACAAAATAGTGCAAATTGCGTTTTGCCATCACTGCTAATTTCATTGATGAAGTAGAAGTAGATGTTGTACCTCTGGATATTTGTGGGCTTGTATTAGGGAGTCCTTATCTGTTTGATAGAAAGGCAATCTTTTATAGGGGGGAGAACAAGTATCATCTTTTTAAAGATGGGGTAGAATACATTGTACGTGCACACAAGGTCAAGACTAATCTCACACTAGTTAATGCTAGTCAAATGAAAAGGTTAGTCAACTCTAGTAAGAACTTTGTGTTAATGCTTGTAAAAGCCAAAGAAGAAGATAACTCAGAGGCATTTAAGGGGTGTGACCCAAAACATAAGGTTGAAATGGTCAAAATTGTTTCTGCTTATGATGACTTGTTTCAGGAAGCAAAGGGGTTGCCACCCAAGAGGGAAATACAACATGAAATTCAGTTGCAGCAGGATGTGCCATTGCCTAATATTGGCTTATACCGTTTGTCCATTGTGCAAAACGAGGAAATCAAGAAACAAGTTCAGGAGTTAGTGGAGAAAGGAGTTATCTGTCTTAGTACATCTCCTTGTGGTTCTCCAATTATGTTGGTTCCAAAGAAAGATGGATCTTGGAGAATGTGCATTGACTACAACGCCCTTAACAAGATAACGGTAAAAAATAGGTACCCTCTTCCAAGAATTGATGATTTACTTGATCAGTTGAAACATGCAGTTTATTTCACTAAATTAGATTTGCGAAGTGGTTATCATCAGATTAGAATTGTAGAAGATGACATTTGGAAAACTGCTTTCAAGACAAAACAGGGACTTTATGAATGGTTGGTTATGCCCTTCGGGCTTTGTAATGCACCCGCAACGTTCATGCGAGTCATGAACGATGTCTTTCATCCTTTCATTGATGATTTTGTCATTGTCTATCTAGATGATATTCTTATATTTAGCAAGTCTTGGGATGATCATGTAAGTCATGTAAAGAAAATTTTTGATGTTTTAAGAAAAGAAAAACTTTATGTAAAGATGTCTAAATGTGAATTTGCAAAGACATCTCTAGTGTACTTAGGCTATGTCGTAGGGAATGGTCAATTGAAAGTAGACCCTGCGAAGGTCGAAGCTATTGTAAACTGGCCTAAGCCAAGTACTGTAACAGAAGTCAGAAGTTTCTTAGGTGCAGTCCAGTACTGGAGAAAGTTCATTGCAAACTTCTCCTACATTGCATCATCATTGCACGCATTGACAAGTACGAAGACAACTTTTCAGTGGGGAGGTCCACAACAAAAGGCCTTCAACACTTTGAAGGAAAAGTTAAGCACTGCACTAGTTCTGGCTTTACCAGATCTACACCAGCCATTTGAGATCAAGACTGATGCAAGTGGGTTTGCCATGGGAGCTGTTCTTATGCAAGGAGGTAAACCAGTCTGCTACCACTCTGAAACCTTTTTAGGAGCAGTAAGTAACTATCCTACTTATGATAAGGAACTTTATGCATTAGTTTAGAGTGTTAAGAAATGGAAACATTACATAATGGGGAAAGAAACTGTAATCCACACTGATCACCAACCACTACAATACTTGCACTCATAGTCTAAACTGCAGCAAAGTAGGCATTTCAGATGGATGGGATTTTTGCAACAGTTTCACTTAGTAATTAAGTACAAGAAAGGTAGCCATAACAAAGTAGCATATATGCTTTCTAGGCCTCCTATTATGAATACTTTGATCATCCTTAAAGGTAGTTCCATGGTGCATGAAATCTTTCAAGAACAATATGCTAATGATGAAAACCTTAAGGATATTTATTCAGCTTTAATTACAGGCAAACAGATAGGAGAGAAAGATTACTATGTGCAGGATAAACTTTTGTATCATTTGGGCAAGTTATGTGTTCCAAAAGATGAACAAGCACATGTAATTCGTGAAGCTCACACTTCTTTGATTGCAGGACATTTTGGGGTAAGTAAAACAGTTACTCAATTACATAAATATTGTTATTGGCCTAAAATGCAGGAAACTGTCACCAAATACATTAAAGGTTGTATTATGTGTGCAACTAGTAAACCAAGTAACAGAAAACTAGGGTTGTACACACCATTACCTGTTCCATCTCGTCCATGGGAAAGTGTATCTATGGATTTTGTTGGGGGTTTACCTATGTCTAGGAAGGGTCTTGATTATCTTTATGTAGTAGTTGATCGGTTCAACAAAATGTGTATCTTAATGCCATGTAAAAAGCAAGTCACTGCTGAACTGACAGCTCAAATGTACTTCCAATTTGTATGGGTTCATTTTGGGTTACCTACTTCTATTGTATCGGATCGAGATTCTCGATTCCTAGGGGAATTTTGGTCAGCTTTGTGGGGACTCATGGACACTAGACTAAAGAAGAGCATAACCTTCCATCCACAGACCAATGGACAGACAGAGGTAGTAAATAGGACAGTTGTGCATCTACTCAGAGGCTACTGCAACAAGCATCCCAAATTATGGGATGAGAGTCTTCACTATGTGCAGCATGCTTACAACCATGCAACACACTCTTCTACAAAGAGGTCTTCTTTTGAGACTTGTTTTGGTTATGTGCCAAAGACTCTAATGGATTTTGCTTTTGGGAAAGATGATGTTGAAGATGGACGCCATGATGTAGAAAAGGCTTTGAAGTTCATCCAGAAAGTTCAAGCCATCCATTAGGCAGTGGAAGCACAGTTGGAAAAGAGTCAAGTCAAATACAAGGCTCGACATGATAAACATCGCACTAATCATCATTTTTAAGTCGGTGACCGCGTTTGGTTACATATCAGCAAGGAAAGAATGCAAGGCAAAGGAAGAAAGCTCAAGCCAATTCGATATGGTCCCTTTGAGATCTTGGAAAAGATCGGAACCAATGATTTTCGCCTCAATCTTCCTCCATACATGTAGATCTATTCAGTTGTCAATGTTGAGAACTTGAAGTTGTATGAACCTTCGATGATATTGGATGAGGAGATTGACATTCAGGTTCCATCAGTTGATGATCTTTCACCAGAGTACATGTCAGAGTTGCCTAAAGACATCATCCTAGACAGGAAAACCAGGACTTCACGAAGGGGAGCAGTTGAGTACCTCAGAGTGGGACTGAAGGGGATGAATTCAAGCAAGGCAAAATGGATGGAGATTGGTAAAGTGATGGAACTTTACCCTCACTTACTTTTTGAGTAATCAAGCTTTTGGAGGTCCAAAAGCTCTCTAGTGGGGAGGACTGATCCGGAGGATCTTCGTCAAAATTTGAAGTTTCTCTTTTATCTTAAGAATCTGTATCATCAACAAGAGGGTGAAATCTTGACTCCAATGCAACTCGAACGGAGTCAATTGGAGTCCCGAAGCTCAAAATATGTAATGTCAAACCTATGGTCAACCCTCAGAAAACAGGCTAGAAAAGGGAAAAAATCAAAGTTGTCAAAATCGGCCAAAGTCAACACCATTATGTAGTGCTCATCATCACGATTCCGGCGAAGTTCGTTTCACGAAAAACATAGTCCATATGACGAAGTTACAGATGGTCAAAATCTGGGTCAACCTGATGACGTCGATGCCCAATCAGCCCTTGACACTTTTCATCTCCTCAATCCTCCATTTGGCAAATATTTTGGAAAAAAATATATATATATATATATATAAATCAAAATAAAATAAATGAAAAAAAGAAAAGAAAAAGAAGAAAGTATAAAATTAAACTCCTAAAAAAGTGGGATAAAACCCACCCATTAAGGGGGGCGCCCACTTTATGTGGGAAGCCACCCACACATGGGGTGCGACCCACATTATGTGGGAACGCCACCCATGTTATGGGGGGCGACCCACCTAAAGTGGGGGCGCCACCTAACAGAACTGGCTACGCAGCCTACAAAATCGGATGCCCATCCGATGGGCTATCATGCCATGACCCGCGTTAACGGTCTGTCAGATATCTTGTAGTAGCCTGTCGTCCTTATCTGTCCGCCTGACAGCCCGTGACATTCGTGCAGGTCTGAAAATTACGGCAGCTGACATGCTACGGACCTACGGATATGCTGCACCACCTTCACTTTAAATAAGATTTAGTTTTATTGCTTTCTTTTATTAAAAAATAAGATTTATTTTTTATTGTTCAAAATAAGCATTCACGTGTATGTAAGAATATTTTATTTAAATATTATTTTGTTTCACGCTCACAGTAATTTTAAATGGAAATTGGAACAAGTATGTAAATCTTTCCATTAAAAATAATAATAATAATTTATTTATTTATTTTAAATAAGTTTAATGTATATCTTTCCATTAAAAATAATAATAATAATTTATTTACTTATTTTAAATAAGTTTAATGTATATTTTTTATGTAACTTTTTATTTTAAATTTTGGCCAAGGGGTATGACAAATTCATCTAAATAAAGTGCACATAACCATAGTCTAATAGTTGAAGTTGTTAAATTTGGGCATTATTACTTTCAATTTTATTATTGGTTTCTTAATATAATAATAATTTATTTTATCTATTTTCTATCTATCTATATATTTATGAGGATACATGAATTATAAAGAGTCCACCATAAAAGATGAAGGTTGACTCAAAATAGTGTAAATTTGGTAGAATGAGTATGCTTAATCTTTTAACAAAAAAGTGATCAAATATCAATCAACCAACTAAAATCATTATACAACAAAAAATCAAATAATTATCTTAAAAAATATTGTACATATATAATTTATAATATTGTACATATATAATCTATAATATATATTTTTATAAAAATATATATACATATTTTTAATATCTATATTGAAATTGAAAAAATGATTTGATCTTTCAAAAAAGAACGTGGAATGCAATAACCATGTTAGTATTTCTTTAAATAATAACTCATTGGCTATAAAGGTTAAATTCAATCCATTTCTTAGCCACAAATAGGAGCTTAAATTTTGACACAAAGATAAACGATATATATATATATATATATATATATATAATTTTAAAATGTTGTAATCATTTCATGTGTGAATATGGTTAAAGATAAAAGAGTGATTTTTCTTTCTTCCTTACATTGATATTCATATTTCTATTAATCAAAACAACTCATCTCAAATTATCAACTATTTAAGCTATATTTTATTATTATTAATTCATACATAAGATACATTTTAAAGTTTGAGACAACATTTTCAATATTTATAAGGTTCTAAAGTTTATAATAAAACGCTATTGGTTAATTAAAAAATATTGAAGCCAAATAATATTATCATTAAAAATCAATAAATTAATGATATAACATTGAGTCATATTCATAATAGTTGAATTGAATCAAAAGATTTATTCTATTGTTAATTTAATCCAATACAAAAATAATTTAAATAAATATTGTTCTTGTTAATACTTAATTTAGGTTCATGAGAGCCTATGATCTTATTAATATGCTAGGTAAAATTTATCTAGTTTTCTAATTAACTAGAAATTAAGAGGTTATATGAATTTCTTTTTGTCCATTCAACTAAAATTAATGATTATTAATATTAATGTGCCATTATGCCAAATTTATATTATTATTATAATATTTATAAAATATATCTAAATTATATCAAGTGTTTATCTTTCAATTGCTTATAATAATATTTATATAATATTTATACAATATTATACAAATATAAATTATATTGATTTTAAAATTTGTATATTTTAATATTTTTAAAATGATATTATAAAAAATTATCATATTGTATAAATATTATTATAATAATATAAATTTGGCATAATGGCACATTAATATTAATAATTATTAATTTTAGTTGAATGGACAAAAAAATTGACCAATAAGTAGTTCATAATAATGACAATATATAAATTTAAATCTTAAATTTCTAAATTTGAAAATTACCTATACTTTACCTATTTGTAAGCAAGGTACAATTCATTTCTAAAAAAGGTTAAATAATAGTTCACCTTGATTTTTCTAAAATCTCATTTATAACACACAAAACCTTTTAAATTATTTAAATTTTAAATTTTAACTACAATTAAGTTGTATAAGTGGTAATGTCCATTCAATATATTAGTTGTCTATTTGATTGTAAATTAAAAATGAAATTTTACAAAAAAAAATAAAAAATGGTTGGGTAAAATCAATTACATTCAAACATTATTTGATGGAGTGAATTTTTTTATTTATTTTTATGTCTAATATCATACTTCCTTTAAATAGTTATGTTTTATTGTTGAATTTTATTTATTATTTTGAGTTGAGTAAACATCAAATATGCTAAATAGATAGGGTACAAATATCATCATATATATTAATTTAATATTGTATATTATATAAAGTTATGATATAATAATTATTTTGTATAAATTCTATATTAATATTTCTCTATATATTATTTTTATTTAGAAAAGGTTCTATTAGGTCACCTTGAATTGTTATTAATTTTTTTAATTTTTCTTTTATATTTTTTGATATAAAGGAATTAAAATTTTGATGTCTAAAAAATAATCCATATAATGTCTTAATTTCTAGTTAATTAGAAAACTAGATAAATTTTACCTAGCATATTAATAAGATCATAGGCTCTCATGAACCTAAATTAAGTATTAACAAGAACAATATTTATTTAAATTATTTTTTTATTCAATTAAATTAATAATAGAATAAATCTTTTGATTCAATTCAACTATTATTAATATTACTCAATGTTATATCATTAATTTATTGATTTTTAATGATAATATTATTTGGCTTCAATATTTTTAATTAACCAATAGCGTTTTATTATAAACTTTAGAACCTTATAAATATTGAAAATGTTGTCTCAAACTTTAAAATGTATCTTATGTATGAATTAATAATAATAAAATATAGCTTAAATAGTTGATAATTTGAGATGAGTTGTTTTGATTAATAGAAATATCAATATCAATGTAAGGAAGAAAGAAAAATCACTCTTTTATCTTTAACCATATTCACACATGAAATGATTACAACATTTTAAAATTATATATAGATTATATATGTACAATATTTTTTAAGATAATTATTTGATTTTTTGTTGTATAATGATTTTAGTTGGTTGATTGATATTTGATCTTTTTTTTAAAAGATTAAGCATACTCATTCTACCAAATTTACACTATTTTGAGTCAACCTTCATCTTTTATGGTGGACTCTTTATAATTCATGTATCATCATAAATATATAGATAGATAGATAGATAGAAAATAGATAAAATAAATTATTATTATTATATTAAGAAACCAATAATAAAATTGAAAGTAATAATGCCCAAATTTAACAACTTCAACTATTAGACTATGGTTATGTGCACTTTATTTAGATGAATTTGTCATACCCCTTGGCCAAAATTTAAAATAAAAAATTACATAAAAAATATACATTAAACTTATTTAAAATAAGTAAATAAATTATTACTATTATTTTTAATGGAAAAATTTACATACTTGTTCCAATTTCCATTTAAAATTACTGTGATCGTGAAACAAAATAATATTTAAGTTTAATACAAATTATTTCCATACATATTAATGTTTATTTTGAACAATAAAAGAATAAATCTTATTTTTTAATAAAAGAAAGCAATAAAACTAAATCCTATTTAAAGTGAAGGCGGTGCAGCATATCCCAACGCATTCTCATGCTGTCATTTACTATTTTATTAGTAGGTCCGTAGCATGTCAGCCGTAATTTTTAGACCTGCACGAATGTCATGGGTGTCAGGTGGACAGATAAGGACGACACGCTGCTACAGGATGTTTGACAGACCGTTAACGCAGGTCATGGCATGACAGCCCATCGGATGGGCATCCGATTTTGTAGGCTGCGTAGCCAGCTCCCCACCTAACATGGGGATGGCCCACATTTTGTGGGGAGCCTTCCATAAAGGTGGAATCCCCACATTTAAAGAGATTTTCAATATTTTTTTCCTAAAACATTAAATTTGCCACCCCAGCAAAATAAATCAAGATTTATTTTGTAACAACAAATGCCCGGAAAGAATAAAATTAGGGGCTTGGAATTTTTAAAGGGGGATACTATTGTTAATTTATCTATGTAAAGGAGATTATTAAGATTTTTATGTAAAAATGGAGAGATAAGGTGGATTTTGTAAATCATTTGGTTGTTAACCAAATTGAGTAAATTTTTTGTATAAAAAGGGGAGATTAGAGGCTTAGCGGGGCAATTGAGAATTCCTCAAGTGTTGGAGACTTAGAGCATTTTGGGAGATAATTTGTTGTTCCTGTACGTCGGGAGAATGCTGGAATTCTGTCGTGCTTGAAGGGAAGAGCTTGCCAGCTATTGTAATGCCGAATTTTTGAAGATATCAATCGGATCGGTCTACTCTTTGGAGAAGGACCTGGAGATGTAGTCATTTTTACGACGAACTCCGTTATCAAGCTGTTTGCATTTTCTCTTTCTTATCTCCTTCTGAATTATGTCTTTTTCTCAATTCCATTAGTTTAATTATGTTATGGTGTTGATTTCATTTTAGTAATTTGGAGATTGGAATTGTAATTGTTATGCATTCTTTAAGCAATCGTCTTAGATCCTAAATCGGATCAGCCATGGAGGACTCTTTAGTCTTTGGTTGAGGTGTCATGATTTGTCTTTTGATATGTGATCCTTGTTTGATAGGATGATTATGTATTATGTCATGATGTACTCTTAATTGTGCATTAGAGTGTTGGCATGATATAGGTACATGATGTGCTCATTGTAGCATATGACCTTTTGAGGAGATGTGAGATCATGATGTCATGGTTTAGTTCCTGATTCAGCTATTGGTACTTTGACTTTGATCTTGGTTGGTTCTCTTGGTATTAGTTACATTGATAATTTGCTTGGGAGATTCATGATTATGCTATGTTACATTTGGATTTTGGCATGGATTGATCAGTTATGGGTAATCATGGATACTTGGAGACATAAGTGAGGCTAGGATATCTCTTGTGATAAGAGACATGTGTTGAGAGGGTTACTCGTTGATAAGGTTTTAGCTGGAAGTCAGAGGAACCTACACCTTGGTTGGACATGAGTTCAACATGGAACTATGAGGATATTTTTCTTAGATGAGACATGATGACTTGGATATCTTGGAGGGGCATTCTCATTCCCCACTCTTGGTCTACTCGGTGGTTAATCATCTGAGGTATTTCCCATTATTATTTTTTAGATGCATTATGTTTTATGCTTTTCTTCTCATGCATATGGATCTTTAGATATGGTTGTTAGTTTTGAAGGGTTCATTTGAGGGATGTTGTCATGCTTATCTCCTTTTTCATTGCAAGATTATTCATTGATGTTGAGTTTAGGAGATGTTATTGGGCTTATTTCCTTCATTGTGAATGGATTTGGTTTGAGATGCATAAATCTTGGTTATCATTAGATATGGATAATGTTCTTCTCTTCAGGGTTTTATGGAAGAGATCATACTTATCACAACTTAGCATTTAAAGGTGTGTGTAGAATTACATGTTATAGGTTTTGATTTGCATGTTCTCTCTTTGGTCTTGTTCTACTTCATGGATGTCTATATTCACATGATATTGGTTTTGAGATATTGTGTGGAGCTATGATGATCACTATGTTTGTGTTCATGTGTTGTTCATTGTTCTTTGGTGGTGACATAGATGTTCCTTTATCTCTTTCCTTTGTTGGGTGATGAGAACTTGGGAGAGCTATGGAGACCTGTGGTGAGAGATGTATTGCAACATATTGGTTTGTAGGATTTGCGTATCTTTGTGGATGTTCCTCGGTACTACATGATGTTGGTTACACTTCTATATGATTCTATTAGTGGATATTTGGATGCCTTGATCATTTTCAAATTTGGCATTAACTATGTAGTGGGAGTTCTTGGATGTGTGTGTTCATTATAAGATGTGTTTGACACTTGGAGCTTGTGATTACATGTTATGGGTTATATATGTTGATGGCATGAGGTTCACTTGTTATGATTTGTGTACCTTTGAGGTATGGATAGTTGGATGTGTTATCATTTGTTGTGGGTGCTATTTTTAGCTATGGTGATTATATATTGACAGCTATTGATACATACTTGTTACCTTTGGATCGAGTGTTCATGTATTGGGATATCGATTGGAGGAAAAAGTTATGCTTCTTTGTGATAGATAGTGTAGCATCTCTTTGGATGGATTCTTATCTTTGTGATTTGATGATGGAGGATGAGAGAATTCATGCTTGAGATGGTGGTCACCTTGATTTGTGTTACAAGCATCTTGATGGAGCACATGGAGCACTTTTATTCCTTGATGGTATATGTGTCTAGAGGGATTATTCCCTTGTTCATGTTTGAGTTTACTTGTTCACCCCTTATGAAATGTATACAACAAGTGGGATAATGTTAGGAAAAGGTGTGTTGTACACCTTGTATAATGCTATTAATGTAATATTTATTTATTATGTGGTGTACCTAGGGAATCTAGGGGTGTGTACATCACATTGGTCTAGCATTCTTGGGGTCACTTTATGCGTTATATGTAACACCAGGTTAAATATTTAATGTGGGGTCACACATGGGAATAATATTCAATATCGAGAAAACTTAGTACCAATATTAAATGAGGGGTTAATGGTCTTGTAAGCCCATGGTATTAGTCACATGGTTTTATGTAATACTGCTTGGTGGTTTTGTGCGAGCTTGTTTCCATCGTATGGTTTGACGAGGTAAAAATAACCTTGTCATAATAATACCACAAAGACCTGGTTCATATATGCAAATCTCTATCAATTGTGGTACTAAATCTCTATATGGAAGACTTTGTTGCATCTAGGGGCCTGCACATTAAACATGCCTCTTAGAAGACTTGGACCACAATTATTTGGTTAATTTTTCATGTACTTCATAGTGGTTCAATTATTTTTTGATTTTGGTGCATGGATTTTCTAGAAAATTTGATTTCTCTCAGGTGTAGCTGAATTGTCACCGTTTTTGCAACTTCTAAGGCTTCATTTGGGCTCATATGAATTCCTTTTCAGGTTTCATTTTTTTTGAAAGTGCATTATTTTTTCTGAACTTCACAGTGGTGCTATCAGTTTGTAGTGATTGTGATCATAAATTATACTTTCAACACTTGTTCATTTTTGGCCTATCTTGGCATTTGTAAAGATAAGATCTCAGTTTGCCAGTGGCCATTGTACACACACTAAGTATAAAGTGTCAAATCATCCTTCTTCTTTTTTTTTGGGGGGGGGTTCTTTGATTAAGTGAACTTGGGGGGGTGTCTTGTGTGATTGTTCCTCTCGCTCTATCTTGTTCTCTTTCATTTTGCTGCTATGCTTCTTGGAAAATTGATGCTTGGAGTAAGTTAATGGAAAAATGATTAACTCGTTATATTGATGGAACTGTTGTTGCACCATCTAATCCTAAAGTTGATCCTATTGCTCGTATGGATTTTCTCACTAAAAATACTAGGGCTCTTGGAATTTTAAGGAAATATGTATCAAAATATCTAATCTTTCAAATTGAAAAGTGTAAAACAATCAAAGAGGCTTGGGAAAAGTTTGGTCAATTGTGTGGCCAATTTGATGAGATTAGAGGTTATCAACTTGACAATGATCTCACAATTTTAGATCCCAAGAATTTTGATACAATCCAAGGCTATGTCACTAAGGAAAATGAGTTAAGAGCACAACTTAAGGATTATGGCATTGATAAAAAGGATGCATAGTTGGTCTACAATTTGTTGGGAAAGCTTCCATCAGAATATGCAACATTTGTTTCTAGCTTCCAAACCCATTGCTTGACAGTGGATAGTTCTTTCACTATGCCATCATTTGATGCATTCACATAAATGTTGATGTTAGAGCAAGCAAAGTTGACAAGCATGGGGATTCTCAAGTCTTCAAAGTACAAAGCTTTGGTGGCTAATCAAGGGAATCAAGGGACTCAAGGAAAGGGTTCCAATAAGAAGCAGAAGCAATCTAAGCCAAAGACACAACAAGATAAAGCACAATCATCCATTCCAAAACAAGGGAATTATTCATCTTCTCCCAAGAAGGGAAATTCAAGCAAGAAGGAGAGACCAACTTGTTCATATTGCAAGAAGTTTGGTCATGATGAGCATCATTGCCACACTAAGCAAATTGATGAGTTGACAAACATCATCAAGAAGAAAAACATCAATTTTCCATCTTCCTACAAGAAGAAGGATTCATCTCCTTCCACTTCCTCACAATAAAAAGGAAAAGGGAAATCATTTGTGGCTACTTCAAGTTCTTCACAACAATGGATACTTGACTTAGGTGCCACTCATCACATGGGTTCTACAAGGGAACAATTTTCTTCTTTGGAGCTATTTGAGGTACCTCACATCTTCATAGGAGATGATACTCAAGTGGAAGTTGAAGGCGAAGGTTCAGTTGCCATGGATAATGGAACATTTGAGAATGTTCTCTATGTTCCTAACTTGAGGGCCAATCTTCTTTCAATCTACCAAATCACTCACTTTGGAGATGGCAAGAAAGTTGAGTTTCTACCAGATTCAGTTGTGGTCAAAGAACTTAAGGATGATGCCTTGGTTGTAGGGGGACAAGCCAATCACAACACACAACTTTACTCTTTTTCCCACTTTGTGCCTAAGTCTCCTTCTACAATCACTCATTCAAATTCAGAAAGTGAGCTATGGCATGAGCGGTTTGGACATCTCAATTACCGTTATCTTCAGCAGCTTAGCTCCAAGGATATGGTTACAAGACTCCCTCAAATTAGCTTTTCAGAAGGTGTATGTTAAGGTTGTTCCTTGGGCAAGCATCCAGAAGAGAAATTTGACAAAGGGAAGTCTTGGAGAGCATTGGAAGTTCTTCAATTGGTTCACAGTGATGTAGCAGGTCCATTTCTAGTGCCATCATTTAGCAAGGCTCGCTATGTCCTCACCTTCATTGATGACTACTCTTGCTTCACTTGGGTCTATTTTCTTGTTCACGAGAGTGAAGTGTTTGACAGATTTCTATCCTTCAAGGCTCATGTTGAGAAGCAATCAGGGAAGCAAGTCAAGATTCTCCGCACAAACAATGGAAGGGAATATGTGAACAATAGACTTGAGGAATTTTGTACTCTCGAGGGGATTTATCTTTAGCATTAAGTTGCCTACACTCCACAATAGAATGGTATAGCTGAAAGAAAGAGTAGAACCCTTAAGGATATGGCTAGCTACACGATTCATGCTCATTCTCTTGGTCCTCAATTTTGGGCAGAAGCTATCAGTTGTGCGACTCACATCCAAAATCAAGTTCCCCATAAAGCTTTGAAGGGAATGACTCCTTTTGAGGCTTGGTGTGGTAGAAAACTGGTTGTGAGACACTTTAGAGTTTTTGGTTGTCCAGCTTGGGCACGCCTACCTCTAGAGAAGCGCAAGGCATTGGAACCTCAGAGTAGGCCTTGCATCTTTGTTGGATATCCTGAAGGTGTTAAGGCATATAGAATTTTGGATCCAAATACACATGAGCTATTCATTGAGAGGAGTGTTCACTTTGAGGAAAGATCTCCTCGCTTGGCCTATAATCCTCTTCTTCCTTCCTCCATAGTGGAAAGTGATGATAGTGACTCAGATGATGATTCTCTCTCAACTCTGACTCATAGGATCACACCTTCGTAAGGTACACTTGCAGTTGAGGAGTCTCATCCTTCGTCTCCCACTAGACCTCGTTGGGCTCAACGGACTCTTGAGTCAGTAGGTTCTCTTGTTGGGGATCCTTCAGATACTCGAAGGACTCGGTCACAACATCAGGATTTTCCACATGCTTATATTGCTAGTGCTTCAGATCCACAATCCTTTATGGAGGCTTTAGGCATTCTTGAATGGGATTCAGCAATGGAGGAAGAGTATACTTCCTTGATGAGGAACAACACATGGGATTTAGTTCCACTCCCTAAGGGGAGAAAGATGGTTCGATGTAAGTGGATCTATCAAACTAAGTATGTAGCGGATGGAAGTGTGGATAAATACAAGGCTCGACTTGTGGCAAAAGGTTTCTCACAGGTTCTAGGTGTTGATTATACAGAGACCTTTGCACCCATTGCTAAGATGAACTCCATTTGCTTGACATTTGCTATTGCTACAACTCATGGTTGGGTTGTACATCAGATGGATGTGAAGAGTGTATTTCTTCATAGGGATCTTCATGAGGAGATTTACATGGAACAACCATAGGGATTCATAAAGGTTTCTTCTTTGGTTTTCAGATTGAGGAAGTCTATCTATGGCCTCAAACAAGCCCCTAGGGCTTGGTATGCCAAGATGGATTCCTTTCTTCTCTCAACAAAATTTACCAGGTGTCATTCATATCCAAATGTCTACATTTTGTGTTAGGATGACTCTCATTTGGTACTTGTGCTCTATGTTGATGACTTGATCATAATAGGGAGTACCTCATCCATCATTGGTAGTGTCAAATCTGCTTTGTAGGACATATTTGCTATGACTAACTTGGGCCTTTTGCACTGTTTTCTTGGGATTGAGATCACACAGTCAACTTTTGGGATATTTTCTCAGCCCAAGTATGCTCTTGATCTTCTATCTCAATTTCACCTGGCTGATTGTAAGCCTACTTTGAATCCCTTTCTTTTAGGATTCAAGCTTGAGGCTAAGTGTTCTACTCCACTTGTTAATGCCACCTTGTATCGTTAGCTTTTTGGGAGTCTCATCTACTTGAATCACACATGCCCTGATATCTCCTTTGCAATTAGCATAGTTTCACGCTTTATGCAGGAACCACATGAGCTTCATTAGAAAGCAGCCAAACGCATCTTGCATTACATACAAGGTACACATCATCATGGGATTCACTATGTAGTAGGTACAATACTTACCTTGGTGGGATATACAGATTTTGATTGGGCTGGCAATTTTGATGATCGTAAGTCCACTTCTGGCTATAGCTTTCATCTTGGTTCAGGCCCCATTTGTTGGCAAAGTAAGAAGCAGCATGCTATTGCTCTTTCTTCAACTGAGGCTAAGTATCGAGGGGTTGTTAATGCCACTACTGAGGCTATTTGGCTTCAAAATATTCTCACTGAGTTTGGCTTCACTATTCCTCATCCTACAGTCATTCAATGTGACAATCAGAGTGCCATCTAGATCTCGAAGAATCCAATTCACCATCAGAGGACCAAACACATCAAAATTCATATGCATTACATTTGAGATTTGATACAGGAGTAGGTCATTGCTTTGCAGTATTGTCCTACAACACAATAGTTTGCAAATATCTTCACCAAACCCTTCACTAAGAGTATATATCATCATTTGCGAGCTCTCTTGGGGGTGCAAGATGTTTCATCTAAGGTCACTTGACCTTCTTCATTCTTTTTTTTTTTGGGGGGGGGATTTTTCCTCATTCGAGGTTTTACCCTTCTCATCCTTTTGAGTGCAGTTTTTGTTTCATTTCATCTCTCTTTTGGGGGGGAGTTTTTTCCCACGTGGTTTTCTCCTTTTCTCCGCTTTATGAGAGATTGCATTGCATTTGTACATGGGTACCTAACATGGCCTAGTAGCTGGGACCCATCTTGCATTGTTTGCATTTGTGTACATTATCCCTAAGTTGCACTTAAGGGGGGGTGTTGGTGTAATTAAAAGTGGTTTACCTTGTCCTAGGTCATTATTACACCTTAGTTAAGTTTACTTGGGGACCACATAGGAGGTTGTTGGAGAATTTCCACTTTTTGTGGACTTATCATGTTATTAATTTATCACATCCACATTTCGTAGACACATCACATGATTACCTCTCCACCTTTTGTGGTGATTATCACATTATCACTTTTCCACTTTAGGTGGAGTGATAGCTTTTCATAGTTGTCTCATGTCATAAGATTATGACACTTGTCATAATCTTATGCCCTTCTATGTTCTCACCTTGGCTATATAACCAAGGGGTCTCCTATGTACTATGGCACATTGTATTCTATTTGCATCATTGGCAAAATATAGTTTATTCTTGACATATTGTTCTATCTCTCTTATGCTTGTGCTTTCTATTAGACCTCTAGATCTTGGGTGGCTACCTTCATAGCCAATTCTTACATTTAGTCATGGGAAGAACAGCTTCACATCTAGCACTAAGAGAATAATTTTATTTGGTGGAAAGGATCCTTTCAGTCTCATAAATAGTTGGGTACCTTTTCTATATTGGGCTAGACAATTTGATGTGTAGGTGCATTGTAGAAGATGAAATGTTTGATATTATACATGCATGCCATGATGAGATTTTTGGTGGACATTTTGTTTCTAAAGTCACAACCTTGAAGATATTAACCACTTGTTATTACCGTCCCACACTACACAAGGATGCAATCAAATATACATAAAGATACGATAGATGCCAAAGGATGGGTCATCCCACCCATAGCAATGAAATTCCCATGCAACCACAATTGGCCATAACACTATTTGATAAATGGGGAATTGAATTAATAGGCCCAATTGATCCTCCTTCTAATGCAAAATTAATATATACTACTTTGCACTGATTATTTAACAAATTGGGTGTAGGTATGAACTAAGTAAATTGCTAGAGACAAAAAGGTAGCTAAGTTCTTATTTGAATAAATATTTACTCAATATGGAGTACCAAGAGAAATTGTTAAAAATAAAGGACCTGATCATTTCACTTCATATTTGATTAAAGTATTGATTAATAAATACAATATCAAACATAATAAGTCCACCCCATACCATTCACAATATAATGGACAGGTTAAGGTCATCGATAGAGAAATAGAAGAAATATTGACTAAGATAATTGCATCATATAGAAAATATTGTGGCTTGCCTTCTTGAAGCAATTTGGGCATATAGAACAACCTAGAAGACCACAATAGGTTTTACACCCCCATGGAATAGTTTATGGAATGAAATTGGTACTCCTAATTGAATTTGAATATAAGACCTTACACACAACACTTTAGTTGGGTACGGAATTATGTGCAACACAACAAGAAAGGATCATTAAAATTAACACCCTTGATGAACTAAGGAGAGAGGTCATTCACCATACTAAAATAGTGCAAAATAAAAGATTAGAGTGGCACGACCAATTATCAAGTCTAAAATGTCCCAAAAAGGTGACTTGGCACTCCTATATGAATCAAGATAAAAGGACCATAAAGGGAACTATAGACTAGATGGTTGGGCCCTTATGAGATTGGAGAAATCTACACAGATGGTTCTATTCACTTAACAACTGTTTCTCTAGTAAGATTATCTCTAATGATTAATGGGTACCACCTAAATTTTATACCAAAACCCAATAGATAGGTAGACTTTCATGTAGTAGTTTCAATCTTTCGTAGCATATAGTATTGCAACATCTATAATTCAACCAAACACAACATCTATAATAGATCCTCATTTTTGTAACCTCAATGCCAAATAGGTATGATCTATAATATCTTATCTAAAAAGAACCATAACAAAAACCTTCATGTGTTGTTGGTCATATTCTTCCAATAATAAACACGAGACCCATAACCACTTCCTTTGCAATCAAGGCACACATGACCTTTAACAACTTGCCCATCAATAAATACACATGGGACATGTAAACATTGCATGTTTCCTCATTCATACTCCAACATTAAGCCATTTTCCGATGCCACTACCATCTGTACATATATCATCAAACAATAAGTTACCATCGTTATTATTCATTGAGCATGGAGCCAACATATGTGACCGAATTAGTTCACATGTAGCATACCACCGATTTTTATATCATCGTTCAATTATTTGATGTCCATAATAAATTTTTGTTGCCTTCCAATATTTTTTAATGTACCATACTCAACTCAATAGTCTTATCAACTTCTTGCATCAAGTATTTATCTTTATGACTTCATAATTTATTTTAAAAATTCTCATGTTTTTAGTAATTAACTCGATGTATTTAGTTGTCATAAATATCATTCTTATTTTTAATGCTTTAATTTTATTTATTTTTATTCTTAAGCTGTGGATTGAGGGGTCCACTCCCTTTATTGATATGAAAGAAAGAGTTACAAAATCTGCCACGCAGATAAGAAGGAACAAAAGAGCACAACTGAAGAAGAAAGTAAGAAGAAACCTACAAAAGAGTGGAGAACTAAAACAAGATTTTTAATGCTTTAATTAATCACCATATCCTCGCCTATTTTTTAGCCCACTTGAATTTTGAGGACAAATATCCAAATATAGTTGGGGATAGGGAACCAAAAAGTATGTTGCATGACGTTATGCTACCATTTTGATTTTATTTTAATTTCATTAATTGCAAAATGTACTTTGAACTACCTCGCTAACTTAGCCCTTATCAAAAGGTAATAAAAATGTACAAATACTCCATTTTTTTAAATCATACCAATAGCCATTTCACAAATAAATATTTTTATTCTCATACTAGTAGAAAAGCGGTTTGAGCCAACAATCAAAGGAAGGGTGTGTATCAACAACATTAAACATTTGTAGCCACAACCAATTTGTATTGGTTTTCTGAATTTAGCAAAATGGGAGGCGATCCAATTCACTAAGAGCTAGATGATCACATCATTCCCGATGACTAGGACTGCCTTCCCATATTCCAACAAAAAAGTTGGCTAGAATGTTTTCAAAGACTAACAGGGTATGATGAACAAGTAGCTAAGAAATTTGTGGAGATTCTAACAAACAATGTTGTGGTCACGATAAAACTAAGTGTAGATGCTTCAAAAGCAACAATTGCAAAGGTAACAAGGTTACCTGCATCAAAATAATCCCATCTAAAATGGGTTGATATTGTTGTCACTGAGAATGAATTCATTGTGTTAGGAGAAAAATTGGACTCCTATTCACAAGGAATTAAACATATACATATACATATAATTACACACATACATATATACATACATATATAAATGCACACATATATATACATACACACATGCATGCATACATATATACATGCATATATATATACACATATATTGTAAGAGAGGGGGACCAACCACATTCAAGGCCCAAGGTCACAAAGAACCAAGAGCGGAAGGCTGCCTTAACTTAAATTAGTTTAAAGGGTGTTTGGAGATAAGTGATGAGAATGATGAGGACAATAAGGTCCTTAAATCACTTTTCATATCCAAAATTAGTTTTGGGGCTAGGCGAGCCAGTTTATGGGTCCAACATTGTGTCTCAGGTAGTTCTCTGCTTGAGGACAAAAAAGCGGTTTTGGGACGACAATGCGACACACTAGTGTCTCTAAGGTGCGTTGGCGTCTGTACGACTAGACGACTGAAAGTACTCTGAGAACTGCCAAAAAACAAGCTAACAACCCAACTAGTTGTTTCTAAGGGAACACAACAACACTATAAAATAAGAAATATACAATTGAATATGATAAAGCAAGTATATTAAAGCTAGGGTGACAAAAATGATCTCACAAAAGATCATGTTCACCAGTTACCTCCAAGAAGCACGTCCACCTACACACAAGGAGGAAAATTGTTGGGGGTTGTATAGGGGCCTCCCTCAATCAGACCCTCGTTTTGGTGTTTCCACCTCCACGAACAACCAAGATAGCAATTTGTAGATAAAAATATGATAAAGGAAGAATGAAAGTGAAGAACATAGTAAACATTACAAAACAGTAATGTGCTACTCAACCAAATCGTAGAGGAGAGGAGTGAAAACACTTACCACCTCCACCAAGAGCTCACTAGCTAGTGGAGGAGAAAATGAGAGGACTCAAGCCCTTGCTATAATGGTGTTGCTCCACACTTGCTCTACGGAGTTGATGGAGTGTTGTTGCTGTTACTATGGAGTGCAAAGTGCTACTTGAAGACTGAGAATGAAAGAAGTGAATGCTAGAATGCTTAGAGAGTGCCAAAAGGAGATGAAATGCATGAAGGAAGCATTAATTTGAAGGGAGAATGAAAAAAATGGCCAGATTTGGGTCAGATGGTCAAAGAGGGGTGTTAAAAATTGACCCTAATCGGAAGTGTAACGCCTCTACTAGCTTCAGATGCAGGAATCTGTTAGGGATGTAAGGGCACTACACGGATGTTTGTGTGTTGCACGGGCATCCATGACAGTTATTCTTTTTCTGATGCACAAAATAGACACCAAGTGGAACAAAAGCAGCGGGTTGATGTGGATTTTTTCCTTCGGATTTGGTTTTCTAAGGTGAGGAAGTGTAAAAGGGGAATTTGCATAAGGGGTGCAAATTCGTGCCTATACATTTTGCCCCCACTTTAGCAAGCATGAATATTGATGAGTGCCTTGTTAAAGTAGATAAAAAATGTAGTAGGGTTAGAAATGTATACCTTAATTGTTGAGGAAGCAGACCACGATCTAGCGAACTTGAGACCGCAGGACAAGTAAAGGACTTATAGGCCCCACATAACTATGAAGCTGAAGAATGAAAGCATCTTACAGGATCTTGGACCTATAAGAAGGTGACCCCCAAGATCTATCACATTAGGGAAGCCCCAAGGAAGCGTCTTATAGGACCACAAACCTACAAGGAAGGTATCCTCTAAGATCTCTCACATGAAGGAAACCCATAAAAGTGCCTTATAGACCCACAGACTTGCAAGGAAGCGTCCCCCAAGATCTTTCACATGGAGGAAGTCAGGAAAGTGCCCTACAAACCCTTAGAGTTGCAAGGAAGGTGTCCTTCAAGATCTCTCGCATGAAGGAAACCCAAAGAAAGTGCCTTACAGACCCATAGACCTGCAGGGAGGTATCCCCCAAGATCTCTCACATGGAGGAAACCCAAAGAAAGCGCCCTACAGACCCGCAAACCTACAGGGGAGCCACCACCTAGATCTCTCACATGGAGGAAGCTCAAAGGAAGCGCTCTACAGACCCGCAAACCTACAGGGAAGGTGTCCCCCAAGATCTCTCACATGGAGGAAACCAAAGGAAGGGGACTTTGCAGAGTCAAGAAGTAGCTTCATAGGCGAACCCATAAAGTGACATGTTTACCCGCAAATAGAACATGTCAGAAAGTGTAGCGCTAAAAAAATTAAGAGAATTTTTCAATTGTTTAATTTCGTTTCAAAGGGTTTTCAAGTAATTAATATCATTCATAAAAGCTTCCAATTGAGCTCAATAAAAGAGAATTTAAATTGCATTTCATGTATACAAATAACAACATTGTACTTTTTCAAGATTATGCACAAGGCAAAAATACATTAATGAATTTTCATATATACTTATTCATCTATACTTGGAATAGAACAATAATTCCAATGAAGACATCTTTTTCAATGCTACGTCATAAAACTTTAATCCTACATATCAATGTTACATTAGATTCTTTCATGCCATACTTCTATTTCAAAGTTTCAACAATGAATGTCAAATATAAATATACATACAATGGCGCTATACAAGCCATTTCCAAAATGTTACACAAGTTCATCAATAGCAATTAAAACTTTGAACCTCCAACCGCCGTGACACTATCGGTCTTCTTGCGAGCTGGGGGCCAAGAGTGTGATTCAGGCGCCTTTTCCGCCCAACCACGAAGTGCATGACTTCCCCGGGTTCCTTCCTAACTCGAAGGAATCCCCGGCCCTGCATAAAGGAGCCTAGCAACCTGATACAATAAAACAGGAGGGAACTCTCGATGCATGCCTAGTGCCTATATGCATTTCTAACATGAGAAAAACACATTTCTTGCAACAGGAGGTGGCAGAGACTCAAATACATATAAGTTTCTAGGCTTTGAAAACAAATCCATCTATTTCAATGGTACAAGTGCTTGGCCAAGCATAAATAATACAAGCAAATGGTAGCTTAGAAAAGGTAATACTACTGTCTCTGTGGGTCCACCTTCGGCATCCTGTCCTAGAAGTTACCAAAAGTAAAGTATGAATAAATACGAAAGCAGAAAGTTGTGCATTTTTTTACATGTTTCATGCATTCAATTGATTCTAAAAGAATTTCATAACATCCTTTGAAAGAAAAATTGTAAGTTCAGTAGTAAGATTTCATTTACTCATTTGTAAGTAATTCTTTTCTGATTTGGTAAAAGACTCTGTTTTTAGAGAAGAACATGTATGTCATAATACTATCAGTGTACTATTAGAGAAATTTAATTAATTCTTTTGTATAAAACAGTGTTTACTGATTTCAGTATATACTTCTATTCTTTCCAAATTCAAGCTGACTGATAGTGTAATTCCTAATTTTAATACAGGTTTCTGAATATTAGTAATATACAGAAACAGTGCAATTTGTTCAAAATAACAGAGGTTTGAAAGAAAAACTTGCATTCAATTTTATATTGTATTCCTTTACTCAGGAATGTACTTCTGTATGTAAGTATATGACAAAGTAATCAAGAATATTTTCAGTTTACATGGTTTCTCAGAGATACTTTTGTTCTTGTTCTTGGTTTAAAATTTTTGAGATATTTGTGTATTTTTGACAGAGATCATATCACTTTTTGGAAATGGTTTTCCTTTCCAAACTTGCATTTTGGTATATATGTATGGATATATATATATATATACATATACAACTGAGTGTATATATATATATATGTATATATATTCATATACAGCTAAGTGTAAATTTTAAAGAAAGAAATACTAATTTTTTTATAACTGTTCATAAGTTCTCTGGCTGTGCACACGGATTATAAACATTGTATAGGGTTTCACACTGGCGTTGAGCATCAAAAGGCGCGGGAAGCCCTTGCCCCTCCCATGGGGAGGGGGCGAGCTGTGAGGGGCTCACGCCTCCTCCACAGGTTGCGGCTTGTGGAGGGCGCGAGCCTCCCCACAGAGCCGCGTCCTTCCCATGGGGAGGACAAGGGATTAAAATCCCTTCCCATTCCTGTGTATAAACAATTTCATAACTCAAAAAGAGACATTTTGCCCAGTATTATACTACATTCAAATTTATCTCGAAGGAAATTCGAATTTATTTCTGGTGAAAGTGTTTCTTGCAATTCATATGCATATATATATATATATGTATATATGCACGGGAATACAGATTCCTGTGCATATATATATATATATATGTTTATGTATGTTTCCTTTTATAATTGAGAGCAGTTTAATAATTTGCAGCTTTTGCAACAGAATGTAACCCTAATCTGGAAGAAAATATTGGGTATTCTTTCTATAATGCAACAATGAGAGGTAAGCTATTACCCAGATTCAAAAATAAAATTGGAAAAGATTTCTCAGAAATCTGTAATCATTTCATAGAATGATGCACTCCATTTATTCAATTTCTTATTGCAATTTCAAATTGATTGAAAGCAAAGTATGGAAAATAACCTGGCAATTTCTCCAGTGCAGATGCCTCGTATTACCTTCTTGTCCCCACTTCCCGAACTCTGATTTCCCTTGAATGAATGTTTTCTTTTCTCCTTAAAGCTTTATTGCCCCTTCCGAGGATCATGCAGAGTATTTCCAAATGACAGATAAATTCTACATGCAAATTCCAGAGATTGCCACATGCCAATAGCATTGTTGGTTTTAAGGAAAAATTTCCAGAGCCCAAAGTTTTCTCGGGGCTGTTCATTCCTCTCAATTTTTGGAATAAAAATAACCATTTTCAAACAAAAGATATCTCCACTTTATATTATGCAAACAAATTATTTCATCCATATTATATGCAAATATAATATTTTCACTTCATTTTTAATTTCCTATTTTAAATCAGATTTTTCCTTTTTATTGCACAAAATAAATGGGATAAGCTAAATAAAATAAACCATACTCTTTTCACAACCTTTATGAATAATTAAACTATATTTTTAATTTTTGCTATGTTATTATAGGTACATATATTTTTTTATTTTTCTTTTATATCAATTACTTATTCAAACCATGCAATCCATTTAAACAATCACATTGAAAACAAACATGGCCTAATGCAACTACATGATTTTTAAGTGGTGTGTGCGTGATCGAGAGCTTCTCCTCTTTTACCCTCTCGGGAAGCTAACCTTCTTTTCCTCAATCACACTCTTGGCCTTCGATCACCTGCAACTCAAATGCACTCAGGCGTGCAAAAAAAGGAAAATGTATTAGTAACCAATATAAAAATATAAATCTAAGCAATAATTAAATCAACACTTCTATTTTGTATCATTTTAAAATAAAATGCACTCATAATTCTGAAAGAAAACAATTATTTTCCTACATTTCCATACACCAAAGCATTGTATTATATTATATTGCTCTAACACGTATCATAATTCATATATTAAATCCCACAAAGTCATGGTCAAAACAGCATCAAAATTTGAGACGTGACAGAAAGCAGCCACGTAGGCAAGTAAGTGGACAGTCTCACAAACTACCAACAAGTTGGAAAAATTTCAAAGGGAAACCTTGGGAACCCGATGTGAAGAAGGGGTCCACTCAAGGGACACGTTGTTTGAAAGTATGAAATAAATGTTTCTTTCTTGAATCAATTCATCATCAAGGAATTATTTTTAAAGATGTTCACTTCATTAAGGAATTTGAAAGGAAGAAGATGCCCCCACGTGAGGGGAAGGTCGAAGTTACTCCCACCTTGGAGGAAGGTTCTCAAGTTCTTTCTTTATGAACCCACGATGAAGGAAACACGTTCCATTAGGGTTTTAAGTTGAGAATGCGATTCTTGAAAACAAGTTTGTGAAGATTCTTAAGAAAAGATTCATTGGCAACGAATGCATTTTTTAAAAATCAAAGTGTTGTAAAAGTTGCATTTCACACATGAAAGGGACAACTCAAGCAAAGAAGAGATAAAGATAAAGGAAAAGCAAAAAAGAGAAAAAGACAACACGAACAAAGGACATAGGGGTAGCTTGATATTTCAGGGTCAGAACTTCTCATAAATATATAAGTATAGCAATAGTATATAAAATGAACTATCATAAACCCCCTACTATATCAAAACATGTGAATAATGCACGAGAAAACAAAGTAAAAAAAAAATTTGGGTCAGATGGAAGGGAAACCTAAATGCCCCTAACTCTTTGCATCGTCTCCAATTTATTGAAAATCAAGTCACACACATGGAAGAATGATGAAACAAATAGAAGAAGGTTTACGACACAAAAACCACGCCTATGTCCAAGCACCAATAGGGGTGACTAGGGTCATCCAGACACACATAACATGATCAGGGGGAACACATCACGACACACACACACACATCTAATCTAAAGATAAAGACTGATCGACCAAGAGGTCATCCGCTTCCCAATCTAGATCATCATAGGGGGAAGGAGGACGAGTTTACAGTGGTGGAATGTTAAGAGGAGGAGCGTCCGACCCTCCCACAATAGGGGCTAAGGAAGAGGGCCCTGCAAGGTTCTCTCCACCAAGCCCTTGTGGATCTAAGGTCAACTATTTTGTGAAGATCGCCAACAAGGCTGAAACCTCGTCCAGAGAGTTAAACATGCACTTTATAGGAGTGCCATATTTTACCTCAATGGATGGAGAAGGTTATGCTTGAGATTCATCGCCAGGCTCGCCGAGTGATTCGGGAGCAGTGACGAACTCGGGGGAAAGCTAGAATTGGTTTCGTCACTAGGACATAACAAGTTAGCGCGGGACTACCTTTCGAAGAAGATGGGCTCCTCTTACGTCCTTCATTGCTGAAAGGACCACTCTCCACTTTTTCCTTCATCAAAGGATGTGAACTCCCCACAGACGAGGCAAGAGGAGCAGAGGAAGAGGAGGAAGAGAAAATTGCAGTAGATACCACTAAAGTGTTTATCATATCTACGGGTTTTGAAAAAGGAGGGACATTTGAAAGGGACATCAAAAACTGTGGCTCCACCAAGAAGTGATGAACACCTGCACCTTTTTAGGGTCAAGCACATTCGTACTCACAATGAAAGCCGAAAGTAGTACGAAGGTAGACTAAACATAAGCGAAGGGGAGGAGAGAGGAGGACACGATAGGAGGCCCTAATGCAAGGGTCATCATCTCCTCTTCCTTTCTCTATAAGGTGGCTTGCTTAACCATGAGAGCCTTTCACTAGCTCCTGCACTCACGCGTAAGGCAGTTTATGTGACTCTTTGAACCAGAGGGCGGAGGCTGTGAAGGAATAAAAGGTTTTGCTTAGCCATGGGAGTGTCCACTACAACCATTTTAGGTGGAGGAACAGACTCCTAAATAGGAGCAGGAGGAGCAGGTTGAGAAGCAGTAGGGGGAGTTGGCTCAAGTGCTTTGACAACGGGCCTTTTCCTATTTGTTATTTTGGGAGCAGGAGCGGTAGGAGGCCGCGAAGGTTAAGACATAGAGGATTCCCCACAGGGACCTTTCATCCCTCTACCATACAAATAATACTAAGGTCTAGGCAGTTTAGTAGGGAGGTCTAATATCCTAATATTGGGTCTACGCCAAGGAGGGATCATCTGACTCAATGGGTAAAAGTCAGGCTTGCTCATCCAATACTCCTCCCAAGAAAGGGGAGCAGACAAGTCAACCTAAGGGGAGGCAAGCTTCTCCTTTCCTTTTTCAAGAAGAGGAGGCAACCAGTTGTTGTGCTATAGGAAGAGCCAATTTTGGATGTCCCTTGTCCTTGGTCTTATACTTCACATATTTTTTGTAGATTAGGTTTGTTCTCGGAGGAAGTGGACCAACCGGGGTGGGCCAACAATGGTCTAATGAATATCCCCCACGGGACACCAAAGGCTAGTATCTAGTGTCATGCACTACATGCACGACACCATCATGGGATAAATTTAGACATTTATGAATAACGTAGGCTATTCCATTCATGGAAGCTAGTCAAGGTATGCGTAGCTTCATCCTGAACAAATTCGACTTCAAAATGACATCAAAAACTGTGTCAACAACCCTAGGTCCAACTAGGACAGACAAAGTTATTGAACCATATGGCTTCAAGGAAAGACCATCCTGTGTATGGATGGTGGCTTTTATTTCTTCATACTCTTTTTTGTGTAATGGGTTAATCCACAATGTCTCTTTTGTAATAACATTCACTTGACTCATAGGGTCTACAAAGACTCTTGTCACAATGTTAACATTGAGGCGAGTGGGAATGTAGAGGGGAGAGTGCTTGTTATTTAAGGGCAAGTCTTGTGAAGTGAATGTTACATTTGGTGAACTGATCACAAGTTGTGTGGTAGAATTAATTGTGACCATGTTAACATATGCCTTGGGTTGGGTGATAAAATCGATGGGATTGACAATCATGTTAGCAGAATACGACGAAAATGGGTTTGTGTATATTTGTAGTTCACTATTTGCTTTTGCCATTGATTTATTTGTATTTTGTTTACTTCCATCGAGACAAATAGTATTGTCCTCGATACGGTCCTATATCTCATCATGCGGGTGCATACAGTGTTTGGTATCATATCCGCTAACTCAATGGTATTGACAATAGGTACTTGCATCATACCAACTAGGGTATGGTTCCTTAAGAGGTTTATGGTTTGGCAAGGTTACGATCATATCCTTCACCAACTTTTGAAAGTTGGAAGAATAAGATTCAACTAACTTTGTGAATTTTTGGTTACGTTTGAGGTCGTTGTCATCCACAACAACTACTACATTCACAACATTTTTTCCTTTCCTAGAGATCGATACAATGGGCTCTCCTTCAAAATGGGAGTGTGAGGAGAGTCCTCCAAACTGAACCACCATATGTTGGTATTCTCATAGGGTTGCACACAAATGTGTGAAAGAAGGGTATTTAATAAGGGAAAACTTCTCCTGCCAAGGCCTTTGCAAGTTCCCAATGAATACCTTCTGCACGTCAGAATCAGGAAGCGGACATGAGATTTGTGAGAAGAGCGCTTGATACCGTGCTATGAAATCAATGATCTTTTCATTATCACTTTGTTTGCACCAAATGATATTCAAAAAGCTCATCTTCAACCTAATTTTGGCTTGGAATTGTCGTAAGAATTAGTTTACCAGTTGTTCAAGTGAAAAAATGGAATTATCGGGCGAGGAACAATACCATTCGAGTGTTGTATCCTTGAGAGATCGAGGGAATAGTTTTTCCATCAATGCATCGTGATGGAAGAAATTTGTGAATAGGGCATTAAAAGCGGACACATGTGTTTATGGGTACCCTTTGCCACCATAGTTTTTGAATTTAGGAATCTCCATTCCTTGAGGGAAGGGAGTGTTCAAGATTGTGATCGACAATGGGCTATGCCAGAAGAAGGGTTGGAAGATAGGCTGGATAGAGGCTTGGGAGAGACTCACCAACTGGCTCTACATCATACCCTTGTTTTGGAGAAGAGTGTTCAGAATAGGATCATTAGAAGATATAGGGCTAGAGGAACGTCCTCTAGAATCACCACTGGAGCCACCACCAAAACCACCGATGTGACCTCTATCGGAACCACTACCAGAGCCACCGCCACCAGTAGGGCCTCTGTTGGAGCCACCTCCACTTCTAAAGTCACCACCATGACCTCCACTAGAACCACTTCCACTAGCACCACCCCCGTTGTTGAAGCTACCGCCACTACCAAATCCCCCACCACTCATCTCACAAAAACCTCCACCACTAGAGATGATAGGAGGGGTGAAGCTAAAACCCAAGGGGTCTTGTTCACTTTGATAGTTTCATATCCCTCGGAGGCAGAGGGGATGTTGATCGAGGGTACGACATCAGCCATATATACAGACGTAGGAGGCATAAAAAACCCTAGTTGTCTCTTGCGGTCTTCAAAAGTGGCTCCTCGTATAATGTTAGGATTGTTTGGAGGAGCACATGCATCAGTAAAACTAGAGAGACTAGCCAAGAGTTCTATGCATGTTTGGTCTTTTCCCACCATATAATTTAGTTTGATGATAACTCGGGCAACCCTAGCCAACTTCGGGTCTCTTTCCAAGTGATGTTCCAAGTCACCCAACCCTTTGTTGAGGGCGGTGACATATTCTAAAGGAATGTGAATAACCTCATGCTCGTCCACCGATGATGGTGTGGGAGATGCAAGAGAGTGGGGATGTGGTTGATCTCATCAAAGAATCCTACCTCACCCCTTCACAACTACTCCTGTGTGGCAAGACCAACGACGGATCCAACAAAGAGGCTTGTAGAGAAACCAGTAGTAAACTTCATCCTTTCCATCATAAGGTGTCGTATACTTCTCCTAACAATATACTCAGAGGTTGTGGACTTGATTGTGATGCTCATAAACCTTCACAACACTCAGGGGCACAACGATCACAAGGTATAAGGGAAAATCCTCAATGCCAACAAATGGGTAGACGTTGGTTCATGTTGAGTTCACAAAAAATGCAAGAGAGGGGGACCAACCACGTTCAAGGGCCCAAGTCAAAGAGAGCCAAAAGTGGAAGACTTCCCTAACTTACCTCAGTTTAAAGGGTGTTTGGAGATGAGGGATGAGAACGATGAGGACTATAAGGTCCTTCAATCACTTTGTAGACCCAAAATTAGTTTTGGGGCTAGGCAAGCCGATTTTCGGGTCCAACACTATCTTAGGTAGCTTTTTGCTCGAGTACAAAAATGTAGTTTTGTGATGACAACGCGATGTGTTGGCATCTCTTAGTGTACTGGCGTTTGTACGACTAGAGGACCAAAAGTACAACGAGAACTAAAAAAATGAGTTGAAAACTTAGCTAGTGGTTTCCAAGGGAACAAAACAACACTATCAAATAAGAAATATACAATCGAATATGATAAAGCAAGTATATTAAAGCTAGGGTGATAAAAACGATCTCACAAAAGAGCCTGTTTTCCAGCTAGCTCCAAGAGGCACGTCCACCTACACACAAGAAGGAGGAAAATTGTTGGGGGACTGTATAGGGGCCTACCTTAGTCAAACCCCCATTTTGGTGTTTCCACCTCCACAGATAGCCAAGATAGCAATTGTAGAGAAAAATATGATAAAGGAAGAATGAAAGTGAATAACACAGTAAACACTACAAAATAGTAATGTGCTACTCAACCAAATTGTAGAGGAGAGGAGTGAAAATGCTTACCACCTCCACCAAGAGCTCACTAGCTAATGGATGAGAAAATGAGAAGACTCAAGCCCTTGTTGCAATAATGTTGTTCCACACTTGCTCTTAGAAGTTGATGGAGTGTTGTTGCTATTGCTATGGAGTGCAAAGTGTTGCTTGAAGAATAAGAATGCAAGAAGTGAATGCTAGAATGCTTAGAGAGTGCCAAAAGAAGATGAAATGGATTAAGGAAGAGAGAATGAGAAAAACGACTAGATTCAAGTCGATTGGTCAAAGAGGGGCATTACAAATTGACCCTAATGGGAAGTGCATTGCCTCTATTGGCTTCAAACATAGGAATCCGTTAGGGACGTAAGCACGTTGTGCAAGCATCCCCGACAATTAGTCTTCTACTAACACACAAAAAAGACACCAAGTGGAATGAAGGCAGTAGGCTGATGTGGATTTTCACCTTTGAATTTGGTTTTCTAAGGTGAGGAAGTGTAAAAGGGGAATTTGCGTAAGGGGTGCAAATTCGTGCCTATACACATATATACA